>JAPYYV010011884.1:0-23747 GCA_030522625.1 Copidosoma aretas | reverse complement strand
AATTTACTATGGTGTAGTAAATACACTGTGCTTAGCGTAGGTCGGATTATTTCCAACGCTAAGCGTAGTGATTTTACACCAAAATTTTTTACAGTGTACGTAAACATCAACCACTACATGGAGCAGACGAAACTTTTGTTCTGCTCTGCAGTCTGCAGTAGTGCACAGAGTAATAATATATATGGCTATGGTCACTATACCTATATATGTTATTGACTATATATGGTGTTTTGAGCCTCCTTAAATTGAGTACCTCGATATGCGAGATCGAGTTCGAGATTGACCGTCCTATAACTCGCGGGAAATTTAAAAGTAATAGTTTTTTTTTATTGGAAAAACTTAAAAATTTACTTTTAAATTTCCCGCTAGTTATAGGACGGTCAATCTCGAAGGAAGGTTATCTCGAACTCGATCTCGCATATCGAAGTACTTAAAGGTATGCTCATGCGCATTTTACTAAAAATCGACCAATCATTGTTCTTTCTAAAGTCAGCCATTTTTGGTTATTGGCCAATCAAACGACGTGCAGTCTGTAAGGTATATATAGTGCTTATAGACTATAGACAAAAGAAAAGAGTTAATGTAAACATCAACAATAACAGTGTTAAATGCACTATGCATACGACGTAAATAAATTCTTAGTGCTCTGTTTCTGCAGCCTTTGAATGTCGTTGTGTTGTTTTAAATGAATTTTCATTGTGTTTAAATATGAAGTTGCTTTGTACATATAGGTGGCTGTGTGCCGGGAGTTATTGATTTTACTGGGGCATTATAATGTGAGTACTTGAGACTTCAGTCGTCCATTGTTTCGAAATGGATCGTTTTTGTTGAATTAAAAGTTTCGCAACGACAATGGAAAACTACGCGGTGTTACATGAAATCGGATCAGGAGCGTTTGGCCAGGTTTTTAAGGCCAAGAAACGCGTCAACGGGGAAACTGTCGCGTTCAAAGTTGTGAGGAAGGTTGGTGATTTTGGCAGTGAGCTTTAATGGTGTATCTTCAAGTATCAGTTTTTAAATAATAAACGATTTTTGCTTTAGAGTGGCAGATCACCTGAAGAGTTGGTGAGTTTCAGAAAAGAATGTGAGATTCAGCGGTGCCTGTGCCATCCCAACATAGTCAAGATGTTGGATTCTTTTGAGACTGAAAGCCAGGTAAGAAATGCTTGTATGCTGACATTGTGTATACTTGAATTTTTTTTTTAATCTTCCAGTAACTTCAATACTTTTGTTTTGTAGATCGTTGTTGTCAGTGAATATGCTGATAAGGTATTGAATGAACTGCTCGCTGAGCATGGAAAGCTGTCCGAAGAGAGAGCCCAAGTGATTGCTTGTGATTTAGTCTCAGCATTGTATTATCTGCATTCGAATAGAGTGTTGCACAGGTATGTGGTTTTTATGATATTTTTACACAGTACTAGCTGCTTATTATCATTGTACTTATGGTTGCATTCATAACTGCGTTATTCTATGACTCAGCCATGTACAACAAACACAGTATAACCCCTTCTTTAGGCATTGAGGAAAATGTAAACAAATATTTTTAATGAGTACTTGATTTAAGATACTACTGAAAAAATGTATAGCAGGGGTGTATAGACAGACTAAAATGTCAAGTGTATAATTTATTTTTTCAAAATCTCATAGAAGCAATGTATAAATTGAACTGATCGATTTTGCAATTTTTTTTAGTCTTGAGTACCCAAAAGTGGGAAATCTTATCTTGTATTTCCGAAAGATTAAAATCCAAAAATTCTTTGTAATCACAAATTATATCACTTTGAATTGCATGCAGTAAATGTTTTTTTAGTCAACTCATGGACAACTGTTTTGTATTCTGGAGTGGTCAAGGGCATTGACAAATTTTTATTAAATCTTACATTGCTTTTTTGAACAAAAAATTACGTTAGGGTCAGGTCCAAAAGTTTCCAACTTGTTTGGATCATTTATAATGTAAAAAAAATTATGAAAAAATTGTAAATGCTACGGAATTGCACTTCACACATTGAAGTGCTCCATTTTTCAAGAACAAAATCGTATGAATAGACACTTCCTAATTTTTCATATAATAATAAAAAATGACAATTGAACTTGTGTTCTTCGTTTTTTTTCATGTACAATAGAAATATTTGAAAGTATATGTTGAAGATTGTACTTTATCATTTAGGGACTTGAAGCCACAGAATGTACTACTTGATGCCAATGGGATAGCCAAGTTGTGTGATTTTGGTTTTGCCTGTGTTATGGGTAAAGAAACAGATGTTTTGACATCAATTAAAGGAACTCCTCTTTATATGGCTCCAGAACTTATTGAAGAGTATCCTTATGATCACAATGCTGACTTATGGTATTATATGTATTACTCATCACTTCAAAAACGTTTGTTGTAGGGCGTCTTCCATAAACCACGTACAGACAGTTCGAGGGAAGGCGTTGGCAAAAGGCTATCAAGAGATTCGATTCAATAAATATTTAGCTAACATTTTTATATTATGCGTACTTGATTATGTTTTTCAACAAATTTTTTTTACTAATAATATAAATTTTTTTAACCATAGATTGTGTATGATCACAAAAGTTTTTACATGAATAAGGAATCAACAACTGAAAAGATATTTTTCCAATCAGATTTTCTTACATTATTTTTTTCATTACACGGAGCCGATAGTAGCTCAGTGTAAAGAAACTATTCCTATTCCTAAACGTAGTTTTCCTAATTTTTTTTTAAAGAAAGATATCAAAATAAGCTCTTTGATAGATGTGAGCTTAGGTATATACCCTTCTATGCGTAATAGTATCACGGGCAGTTTCCCGTATGTCTATTATTGTTATCCTTTTCGAGTAAATGAATAATTTACTTTTTTCATCAGGCTGAGCTGAACTTACAGCAAAGTCATACATTATCAAACCAGCAAAAAATGTATTGTTTCGTGACAATCGAACTGAAAAAAACTGCAAAAAATTGTTCTTGATTCTAAATTTCAAAGTATTGCAAAACAACATAATCACAATGGAACCGTGCGGAATATCAGCTCTTTTGATAATTAACAAAATGAGTCAAGTAATACTTTAGTCATGTTTCATTTCTAAATTATTACTTTGAAAATTATTATTATACTTTAAAAAAAAAACTCTTATTTTTTTTAATTAAAATGTTTTTCGGACAGTTTGACCATAGTCATACTACATATCCTTTCTGTTCAAATATAACAAAGTTTTCAAATCCTGAAATATTGATACAAAATATCCCATAACTGATTTAAAAAAAAAAATTGATTGGCTCCAAGATCCTGAAGAAAATTGACTTCGTGCAAGAGTTAATTATGAGTAAATCAGCTACCTCTTACTGTGCGTTATCATTTTTTTTTTTTTTTTTAATTGAAGGAAAACATTACGTACTTTTGGGGGTAAGGTTATTAAGCTGCGTGGTTTATAGAAGCCCCGTTGGTTTTTTAATTCTCACATAACAATTTTTTTTATCTCAGGTCTCTCGGCTGTATTTGTTTCGAACTAGTCTCGGGTCTTCCACCTTTTCCCACTGCCTCGATAGTACAGTTAATTCATCTTATCAGACACGAATCAATACAATGGCCAGATTTTATTTCTTCTACTTGCCAAACATTCCTTCAAGTAATTTGTTCACACAATTAAAAACATCGTATTCAATAATGACGAAGATTTTTGGTAATAGACACGTATTTCAGGGGTTACTACAAAAAGATTGTTCACAGAGACTTACTTGGCCACATCTTTTGAAGCATCCCTTTGTAAAAGACCGTATAATAATAATTGAAGAGGATATGCCGCTTTTAATGAAAAATCTTATTGCTGCTAGTCATTACAGTGCAAAGTACAGTTTTTAAATGTCAGATTTACGCACGATTCTAAATTATTTGTAAGCTTATATTTTTAATTTTTTTAATTACAGAAGTTCACAAGATCAAAATATTGATAAGACTGACCCTCAAATTTACATGAACGATATTATCTCCAATAGTCATTTAAGCAATTCCAATGTTAAAACTCAAAATAATGCATTATATGTGAATCAAATAGACGTTTGTGATTTAAAATTGCAGTATAATAGTGATGCATTATACGCAAACGTAAGTTATTTACGTGGATGAATAATTTATTTATACATTTGTCAAATATTAATTTATTTTGTAGTTTCCAATCGAAGACAAACAAGAAACCAATATTTACGAAAATACAAGTTTAATCGACTTTGTCGATGAACAACCAATAGAAAATGACGAATGGATTGCCTTTTTACAGCATTCGATGGAAGAAATAATGGAGGGAGAAATCGATTCTCTGATGCAAGAAAATTGCGTGTCAGTTTTTATCACACCTTTAAAAAATACAGCTGCCAACTGTCGTGTTATCCAATATATTTCCAGCCTTCTGTCCTTGCCTTTTGTCGTGCCCTTAAAAAACGAAGAAATGGAAAATATCCAAAAGATTTATATTCACACCTTGGTAGTGCCTAATCTAATACTTGCCTTACAAAACTTATTTGTAAGCAATGAAAATAAGCAAGACAATCCCTTAAAATCGTTGAATAAGTCAGAATCAAATATTGGCCTTTCGATGGATCAGTTGCATGCCTTGGAATCCATGGTAGTGCTCATGAGTAGGCTTATTTACACGAAGCATGAATTTGTCAAGCAATTTTGTGATACGATTCAAGTGAAAGATAGAGTAAGAATATTTTATACCATTCTACATTTAGAAAAAAAGAAATCTAGAATAATTGCGAATTTGATTGCGATTTTCATAAGACTTATCCGAACGGGCATTGAAAACACAAAAGTGGTTGAAAAAATCTTGATGGAATATCAACCAAAAGGTGAGAAACAAGTTCATATTTTTTAAATGGACTTGGTAATTATTATTAATCTATTTTCAGAATTATTAGATCTGTTTACCTATTTAATGAGTCACCAAAAAAGTGCTTTACGATCAAGAACGTGTGTTTTAGTTTATCTACTAGGAATTAATTACAGCGACGTATTACGACGTGTTTGGGGACAATCTTTAAGAGATTCTATTGAAGCTCTACTGAACGATAGTAATGATTTAGTGAAAAAGGTAGTTCAATGGCTATTCAATAAAACAATAAATATTGTATACAAAAATAGTATACTAGAATAAATTGTTCAAACAAATTTTTACAGACTGCAGAAGAAGTAATTGTAGAACTGAGACAGTTAGCTTTCTTTGGTCAAGAAATGGAAGTAGGTTGAATACAAAGAATAATAATAAAGTGATATTTATACGATGTATTATTAATGGAATATTATAATAATATGATAATGGAAACTGTTAAAGATCATGTTTTGAAATTGAATTTTGAACCATTTTATTTATAATTAATTTTAAGAATTGTTGATCAATTGAATTTTTAATGTCTATTAAAAGTGACCCTTTGATATTAAACAAGTAGTTTATACAAGTTTTTTATTGAAATTTACAAAATCCGCTGCGTTACTCGGTTAATGAGAAAAATAGTGTTCATTGTACTGATAAAAGTGTCTTTTATTATGCTCTTTTGTATTAATTAGTAATAAAAAAGTTGAAAAGTAATTTCTTCATTTATTTATTAGAAAAACACAGAAACGATCCTGTATTCAACTTAAATTGCAATAAACAATGGTGAGGTATCCTTTATTCCTTTTCATGCAACGAATGAAGGTTTCTAAGCTTATCAATCAGGTTTCTAGTGTTTAAATTATTTTAATTTAATTTGGAAATTATAACACACCATCTCATGGACGACTTGGTCTTTAAATTTGTGGCATAAGTGACAAAAATGTTGTACTTGAAAAAAAACATTCTAATACAGATATGTGCAGCGCCAAACACACGTGCTACATTACAATCAGTGTATAGTCTACTGAAATCTTGTTTCTTAAATATATTATAAAATGAGGAAACATAATAATAATAATAATAATAATAATAATACTAATAGTGTTATTCATTGCTTTTTAAACCATGAGAAATTTCTGAAAGGCCAAACGGATGAAATCCAATCCGTAACACCGCCATCATTTCCACTTGTTTCTTTTTCCTCCTTTTCTTTTTTCTCGCGAGCTTCGCACTCTGCCTTGTACATAAGGTTGAGTTTCGTGATATCTTTCTCGCTGAAACCACTTCTTTGACCAAGAGTCACGTTTTCCATCTGCAAAAATTTCATGAATTGGTTTTTTTAAATTCTGCATTATACGCAAGATCGATGTACTTGAATTACACTCTTATAATTCATTGAGTTATAGAATTACATTATAGTTTAATACGTATAATATCATACAATTCATTGAGTAATATATATTCTTGACAGGCAAAAATTATTTTACAAAATAGCTCTATCATCAACATATAAGTGTAAACACAATTAATGTTAAGTTGCTTGTCGGAAGAAAAAGCGCCAGTGCAGCTAATGCATGATCGAGAAAATTAACGTATTTTGTGCATTTTTCCTTGAGATGGGCTTACAATGTGTCAACTTCAAAAGTGACATCTGAAAAGCTGATTGTTTTTTCCCCCCACCCAAGCGAAAATATATTGAGTGAGTAATGAATAGAAAATAATAACTGATGATAAAAATTTATAAAGGCCAGATTTAAGACTGAGAATAAAATTTAATTACTGTTATTATAAGTTATCATCAGTTATACATTTTTTTTATTTTCTTATAATAACTGTTTGTAATAACTTTCTTTACTTCATAATAACTTCCTGATAATAACTGTTATAAAGTGTTACTTGCAGCATATAATGGATCAACGATACATATCATTACAGTCTCAAATCTAGACTTTATCAACTGTTATTATTAGTTGATATTAGTTACCTTTTTTTCAAATAATAATTTTATGAACGAGATTATTTCCGCTTGGGCAACACAAGAGTTCGTTACCCGCTGAATGTCAGCCCTAAATGATAAAAAACAGCCCCCCCTCTCGACGGTCCGCCACTCGAAGTTCAAAATTTGCTTTTTGTGATTCTTCACAAGCGTAAAACTCGTTGAGCTTCACCGAGGAGGGAAAAACCAAGCCGTACACCTGGTGCCAAGCAGCCGTGAACCTGTAAAAAGCAAAAAAAAAGCAGTCTCCAATCACCAACCTTGGGCACGATGGTCTTCTTCCCGTTCCGCGAGAAGGCCGTCGAACTGTAGTGCATGACGCTGCCGTAATCGTAGCCCACCCCGTAGTCCGAGATCGTCTTCTCGTCGTACTTCTCGAAGTTGTGCTCCCTGCCCGGCGCTATGTTGGCCCAGCCGATGCTGACCCAGTCGTCGCGGTCGGCGGCGCTCTGCTGGTGATAGAAGCCGAGGGCGTGCAGGAACTCGTGCTGTATCGTCCCGCGGCGCAGACAGCCCGGATTCTGGAAGTTGACCACCTGGCCCGAGCCGTGCCTGCCCACGTAGGACCAGCAGCCCGAGCCGTCGCCCCGCACCTTCACGTAGTCCTTGTCGCCCTTCCTGTACGCCCGGAAGCGGATGCAGGTCCTGTTGCGGTACGCGTCCAGGGCCTGCTCGATCTGCTCGATCTGCTCGGCGGCTGTTGTTGAGTATATACTTTTGTTGAGTCGACCGTGCACGTTTTTGGCAGCACAAGGAGATCCGAATCGGGTGTGAAGAGAGGATTTTGTTTTGCGAGATTTTTATTCTCATCTGACTTTAATTTTGGCTTTGAGATAGGATTATTGCGGAAAATGAAATTTTAACAAATAATCAACTTTGAACAGTTGCTGTCGCACAGTTGTTGTCCATGCGGAAGTGTAAGAAAGAGTAGTGCGAAAACTAACATTTCCGGCCAAGAAAATTTCCACGTTGACCCTATCTCAAATAGTTTAAGCGCAAATGTCGAATCGGGGCTCATCGATTCGGGCTGGGGTATCATCGCGGTTTTTCAATTACAGTGGAATTCAGGCAGGGCCACTGATAAGCGTTATTTGCTTACAAGTGAGGTATTGATTCTATGTTTCAAGGTCTTCTTCGTTTCCTTACAACAGTGCTTGTAACGTACTTCAATTTAAATATTGCCTTTTAGTTCACTGTCAGTCTACTACTCGAACAGACGTACCATGTATACTATATATGCTCTGATCTATATAATATACAATAAAAATATACCCCCAACAAAATATATAATATGTACAATACGTAATCAATTATTATATAATATACATATACTAATAAAACAATATCTAATAAATACATTCTATCTCGTTTCAAATACATATTTATTTATTTTGTACTAAATTTTAACATGTCGAAGAAATATTTATTTAATTCAAGACTACTACTTATTGCAAAAAAAAAATATTTCATCAATCCAAATAAACATTTATTCTATTTGAGACTACTTCATTTTACAATGAAAAAATATTTGATCAATCCAAATAAGTATTTATTCCATTTGAGACTACTACTATTTGCAATAAAAAAAAATTTCATCAATCTAAATAAATATATATTTGATTGCAGGAAATTGTATGATTACATATTTACTTCTTCAAAACAAATGTACTTTAGAAATAAATATATTTGTATCGAAACTAAATAAATATTTATTCAATTTAAAAAAATTAGTTTATCAATCTACTAAATATGTACTAAACTTTGATAAATGCTTATTCGAATTCATTAAATCAATCCAAATTTTAATAAATATTTGTTACATTGGTATAAATGCAACATTAATTAGTTACAGATTTAGATAAATATTCACTTGAAATTGATAAGCATTTATCAACTTCAAATAAATCAATTTGGTACATAAAAATGAAAAATATTTAAACAAACGAATTATTTTTCTCATTCTGAATAAATACTTATTCCACTATAATAAATACTTTCTATCATCAAATAAATGTATTATGTTATTAAATACACAGCAAATTTTTTCTTAGTGCACGACGGTGAAGTTCCACGCTAGTGAAAGATGGCGACCAGTGATTTTTTGAAAAAATATACATATACGTTCAAGACAAACTTGTGTAACGAAGTGCAGCGTTGGTTTTGTTACAACAAGAAGTTCAAGAGCTATTTAAAACTTCATTCGAGTAATGCTCCATATCCACCAATAACATGGGCGAAATTTTCTCGCAGTCTTTGTCGCACAACAAACAATTGCGAATATCGTCATACCCGAATTTCTTTACATTCACGACAGTCCTTACAGGTATACAAGCAGGAGTATGTATCAAGATGAGAAGTACTGGCACACAATCCAAGTTGACGCAAGAAAAAGAGATTTTCTTGAGAGTTGAGATGATAAATTATCAACAAGGAAAGACTACTCGATAAGATTTCATTGAAATTGTTTTAAAAATTTTTTTACCATTTTCCTGATATATTCAGTGTGAGGGTTCAAATGAGTGTGTATCATTTTGACAAATATATTTATTTTATATTGAAAATACATTTTTTTAAACACGCCAGTTTTGTTTGCAAAACTGCCAGTCCGAAGCCTGGGTAAAGTGTGACGGAAAAAATACGATTTTATGTACAGCACGAATTCGACAGCACTTGAAGAACCGCGCCAATCAGCCAGTTTAAGGAATTAAACGAGTCTTGCTCGATCAAAATCGGGTGAAACTTAAACATTTCATACGTTGGATTCGTTGAGGTTTTTTGTATGGATGGCAATTTTTTAACAATTAATACAATAGAAAATTGGCAAAAAATTTTTTTCTTCCTCCATAAATAATATTATCTTTTCATACGACTTGGGTCTTAGTGTTATCATATTTTCACAATTCACTTTATAAATAATTTTAGAATATCATGTTACTCGTGAAAAAAAAAAATTCTCAACCTTTTGAAATTTTTTTTATCAACACAAATTAAATTGCTCCAAAAAATGTTTCATAAGAAAAAAAATACTTTAATTTGATGAAATACTTTTTCTAATCAACTTTAATTTTTTTGATTAAGTTAAAACAAAAAAATTTCAACAGGATGAAAGTTGAGAGATTTTCTTTGATTCAGAGAATTGAAGAGGATTTCTAGTTGCGTCACCTTAGCGGTTGTTTGATATTCTTTTTTTTTTAGAGTAAGGTGTATTGGCTTACTAAAATCGTCTTTGTCGATGTGATAGGGCACAATGGCGTCGGGCCACTTGGAGTCCTCGTCCAGAAGGCCGTTTTTGTCGGACGTTTCGGCTCTCATTATGTCACCCTGATAGAGACCACTGAGTTCCCAGATATTGTTGTCCTCCTCGGGCGTCCATTTATTCAACCTTTCGGCTATTGCCACACGTAATTAACAGTCGTACATCAAAAGCTTTTTATCTTTGTCTTTTGTATGCATGCTTATATTTTAAGTTAATTATTGAAAAATGTAGTTCTTTGAGATTGCATCAATCGAGTTTAGTAAATTGCATACAGAAAAAAAAAAAAAAAAAAAAAAAAAAAAAAAAAAAAAAAAAAAAAAAAAAAAAAAAAAAAAAAAAAAAAAAAAAAAGATAAGTACCGCGGATTTGTCCAGAATTTTTTTTATAAAATAAATTACATTTGATAAGTATAATTCCTATATTTTATCACGATATACATTTAAACGAAATGGACTTAAAGTTTATTCTGAACACCCCAGTTTAAAAAATATGTTTTTATAGATAAAAAAAAGTTTGGGTCGGTGCTGGTGGGTACGGATGTTTTTTACCTTCGATAAAAATAAGCCTTACCGATTTCCTCGCGATTTTGTTTGCCGTCGAAAATGCCAGCATGCTTCGCTGGTGGCGGGACATCTTTGGCCGACGAGTCTTCCTCGATTCTGGACAAGGGTAAGGAATTGACCAATGCTAACGCCAGACACACAAGAACACTCGCGTCTCGCGCAAGTGACATTTTCCTCCTTTGGACGAGTACGAAAGAATGAACAATCAATGCTCGACCCTCGGCGTCTAGGACTTGGATATATAGAAGTGCTTTGTAGGTCGGACATTTGTTTTCACGGCACATGTACTCGCGCGTTAGGAATAAATCTCACGATTCGTTATGTAAATCGCGCATTTTTATCGTCTGTGTAATCTCGTCATTGGCTTTAATATAATGAACCAATAGTAAAAGTGTTTCAATTTGTTGGTTAAATTTAAATATGCATCAGAGATTTTACGAAAAATCGCTGGACCAACATGGAACGAACGAATAAATAAATTTAATATTCGAATAAATGAATTCTCAGCGATAATAATGATAATACATAATACAGTAATTACTTGATAACGTAATTTTTTTGTATTCTACGCACGTTAGCTGATATAAGTATACGTGGTGATAGGATTATTTGAGCCCACAATCACAAGGTTTTTCGTTACAGGGTTAAATCGTTCACAAAATTAAATACTTTTTAAAGACATTCTTTTTGTAACTTTTACACGGCTGTATGTATGTATGTATACTACTTAAATTTGATTGTATATTCACTGATTCGCTTTATCAGACCAATAAAGTTTTCGGTACTCTACGTTTAGAACTAACGTTAAACATTGAATTTTCTTCACTGACCAGTCCCTAGCATTGTCAGTACTGCCATTTCCACTCCGAAATAGTGACATTAGCTATCGTGATATTATTTATGAAGTATGCACTAGATTCACCGAAAAATGCATCCCCTAATCTCCACACTGGACACCCCTTGATAAAATTAGTCTGAAATCAATCGCAAATCATTGAAATCTTTTATCAATATACTCTTATGCACTGAGCGCCCGATTTCTTACAATCAAAGAAAATTTCTTCACCCTCGTTCCGTTAAATATTTTCTTTCAATTAAAACAAAATTTATTTGACGAAAAAAAATTTCTTATTATTAAATGATAAATTCGAAATTAAAAAAATTAAATTTGAATTTAATGAAATATTTATTCCAATCAACTTAAATTTTTTTAGTTTGAAGAAAATATTTAACGGAACGAGGGTGAAGAAATTTTCTTTGGTTGTAAGAAATCGGGCGCTCAGTGATGCGAATTGAAATATGATGAAATAGTATCGATATTGAAACGTATTGTAAATCAGTATTAATATCATATTTGATGAGCTCAAAACATGAAATAAAATAAAATATACTTACCTAGTAGATAATTTTTCCCAAAATAAGCAATCTTAAAATCATTTGGATTCCTTACGTAAGAGTTAATAGACCTTCGATCAGGGCGCATAACGATGATAAGTATCCGAGTCTATTGTGATTGGCCAACGACAAGCGCAGGTCTCAATAATTATCTCGAAGACCGGTCCCCGAGCTGCTGCCCGTCTCAATCGATCGATCAAGTGCACCGACGATGAGAACACAGCACCATGGCGACGTCGTCGCATCACTTGTTCAATATACAATTTTCGGATTACCAAAGATAATTGCCAGAAGTAAATTTCCTCCCCAGAAGTAAGTATGAAGTTGAGACCGAAGAGTCCATGAAATCGAACTTAACTGTACGTTCGAGCGATATTCATGTGAAATTATTCCGTCTGTACTATGATGCCAAACGATATCAATAATTATGAAAAAATTGGCGGCGGGAAATATTCATGGATTATTCCAAACAATGAAGTGCACCAAACGAAGACACGATCTTCATAAAGAATGACATCAGGGTACACGGAATTTTCAGTTAATTTTTCGCCACTCATTGCCAATCTAGAGACTCCATTCGATAGATTCAATACCGCTGGAATATGAAGCAATAAATGCATCAAATGGTAATAAAAGGTCACAAATTCATCATCAAGCGCTATGCTATAAAGATCATTAAAGAACGATCGAATACCATCTCCTTCATCATTTCACGGATCGATCAACGCTTAGAGCCGATCCGAGCAAGCGCGCAAAAGAAAAAAAAAGCGGATGAATTTAAAACTACAGTTGAGCACGCGAAAAATGACGCTCCGCGCCCAGAAGCCCAGCTCGAGGAGCAAAGTCGAGCGATGGTGTGTGTAAGCATGTGCATATATTCGTGTGTATAAAGTCCGGCTGCGCCTGAAATTTAGGCTACGAGGAGGAAGCCCACGCTCGAATCTGGAACGGCGAGCCGGCATAGGTCGTTGGCCCCGTGGTGTGCGTACGAATGTACCCGTGTATGTGCGCCAAAGGATGCTTGCGCGTCCTGCTTCATTGAAGGATCTTAATGGTCCTGTCTTGTTGTCCTTAGGATGCGCGATGTACGTACTCGGATTCATCAAGAAGATGTTTCGTTTCTCGCTGTTTTTTTCCACCAGTTTTTTATTTGCACTTGTCTCGAATCAAACTTATGTATTGACAAATCAATCGATCGGTCGTGTGGTGAAATAAACCCTTGGAATTCAAATCGTGATAGAGGAGGTGGGAAATTTTTTACGCCTCAACGATACCAATCGAACACCCTTGCGCTAAAAAACAAACCACCGCACTGTAATCGCGAGCTACGGATCTTTATCGAGCGCTGATGGAAGCAAATCAATACTCGCCGTAATACGTGCTCTCCTCGGTCTCCGGCTAGCTCGTCGTAAATTAACGCTGGATCGAATTATTACCCTTGTAATCGCCGAGTCGGCGGCGCGCACCGAAGCGTGAAATGAAAAAATAATGGAAAGGCGCTCTCGAATCAGCTTGGAACTATATACGCGGATGATCTGCTTCGGGAACAGGTTTTTTGATAGCGGCGTCGGGCGGTTCGCTTGAGAGCCGATTGGATTATTGAATACTCAATTGGGACCGACGCGACTATGGGGCCGAAGGTTTTTTATATCGGCACGATAATACAGTTTGATAGTATGATGTAGTACTACGAAGTTCTATCGGTACTATCGGTAGGAGCGAAGTTGGTGAAGTGTGTACAGTTGTGTGTGTGTTTTTTTTTCTCCAAATAAACCGTTTCTTTTTATGCTGTTAACTTTTAGATTTTGAAACTTTGAAATTCGTTCAAGTACACGCAAACTGATTAAATATGCGCTACATCCATTGGAATTATGTTTTTGAATTTTGAACATTGAAAAAACAAACATGTTTTTTGACGAATCCGTTAACATTTCGAATACTTTTTTAAATAGCCGTCGACTCGAACAAAATTTTTTAATTTTTTTTTTGTAAGTACGTGCACTTGGAACAGGTTTTATTGTGTACAAAATATAATATGACAAATAGCAGTTTCTCAAAACAGTCGATCTTCAATGCTTTTCCAAAACTTTTGGAGTTAAAAAAACAAATTTATTTTAAGATTTGAAAATTTGACTCATTTTTGTTTTTTCTCGTCCAAGACAAATTGGAAATAAAAATATGAAAAATATTATACGAAAAAAATTTGTATACGACCACATTTTTTTTACATTAATAATAATTAATATTATTAGTCATGCATTTAGCCGACTCTGGAAAATGATATTTTTACTTGATAATTTAATTCATAAGTATTTTTTGACAAAAGTATTTGATTTATTATAAATTTTATTGTACAAAAATAGAGAGACAATATAAGTTTTTTCTATTTATTGAAAACAGTGCGCTTACGGAACTAACATTTCGTCTTCTAAACTCTTCCATTTATTTGCGATTCAATATTATGGCTTTTCCAAAGAAATGTCACTTGTGGCTACTATACTATTTAAAATAATCTACTCTACGTGGTTTCATGTGGTTACGGAACTGACTGAACTTTTGAATAAAGTGATTTTCGATCGAGAAAACAGCTCGTGTCAACAGATCGTCGAACTTTTAGTGCTCCTATCGAGTGCATCAATACTTTGGCATCCACACTATAAATGCCAGCAGTTTTTAAGGTTCATTGTTGGTGTAAAGCAATGGAAAAATGCTATCAAAGTCGATGCAAACTTTTTCGTGCAAATCGTTGGACAAAACTCGTGACAATGGGGTTTGTTGAAAATTATTGAAAACTTCAAGATCAAGGTCTATAATTTTAAGTCTAAGAGAGCTTGTTTTATAATGAAATTTCCGATTTATTAGGACGGGTTACGGAACTGACGTTTCGACCAGTAAATGCTCTGTGGACCAAAGGGTGGACTTTAAAATCTGGTTTTATGGCTCGATTCTGTGCACAAGACCAGTACACCAATAGTGCAAGTTTCGGCGGAATGACCCATGTATATAGATTATCGTTGGACTGGGCGAAGGAAGTGTGAGAAAAAACTGACAGAAGGCACGAAACGGGAGCACTCGAATGTGCGTGGATCAGTTGTACGCGCGTGATGACTGTAAGTGATACTTTGCTATCTCGCTGCGGTCGAGTATCTAATAGTTTCAGTTGCTGCGGAAGTGTTTGAGCTGAACACCATACACTTCCAAGGCCCAAGTATAGTTTGCAACGCTGATGGAGGAAAAGAGATTACCATGGTCATATGCTCAAAGCACGGCTAGGATGACTCGAAAGCAGCAGGACTGGTTCGAACAAATGTAAAAATTCACGAACCTCTCGTTGCTTCTTCTTCGCTGCGCAAAGTTATACATCGACATTGACAGGTAATAAAGAGCTGGTGTGCCTGATGATTCTTTGAAAAATAATTAGTTCATTACACACACACACACATGATATGTACGTGCGTATGTGAAAATCGAACGATGATCCATGAATCAGGCCTACAAACCATCGCGCGATGATAATGCAAAAGAGGATCGATGGGCGCACAGCGAGGAAGACGCAGAGCACAAAAAGAGCATGATGAGAGAGAGAGAGCCATAATTTTTCGACTCGGACTGGCCGTGGAAGTGTAAAAAAAGGAGGAAAAGAAAGAGGAGGAAAACACACACGCGCGCGCACACTGTGCCGCACTCGTGAACCACTGACCTACTGGAGGATCAGTCTGGATCAGTCAGCGTGAGCGTATGTATCGGGGGGGAACGGGGCGCCGTGAATTCGTGGGCCTGTAAACTCTGCACGTGTGTGTGTGTGTGTGTATCGGCTCGGCGAAAGAAAGGTTAGGGAGGAGGCGGCGATCGGTTCGTTGACCCCCTCTTTCTCTCGCGGCTCTTTCTCCCTTCCTTTCTTCCTTTCTTCCTCCGTTACTCCACGCACCGCTTTTCTTCCTGACGCTCGATCCGCCAAGTTCTTTTTCGCCGTGGATGTCTCGCGCGCGGGGATCGGCGGTTCTTTTCTTTCGCGGGCCTTTGTGTGAGGATCGAGGGGTCCGTACACAGGCACACAACGTGGCATGCGCGCGTGTTCGAGGGGTCCTTCTTTTCGAAGGATTTGAATTATTACGTAGCTGTGCATCGTGCTCGGGGAATCAGAATATAATCGACGAGGAAAATAAAAAAATCGCGGGATTTATTTTGTCGCGCGTTATTGTCAACTAGACCGACCAAGATCCGATTCGATCGTGCAGAGTCCGGGTCATAAACAATGTAGATCGCACTGCCTTCTTCGGCAAACTTTTGAAATTCAACAAATTATTATCATTGATGCTGTTGACAATAATACGCTCGTCTTTTATTCTGCACCAATGTGGATTTGACAATTTCGGAATGATAAATAACACAAACAGCAAAATAATCTCGGATGATTCTTTTATTCAAATACAAAACATACGTGCTGTCCTGGGAAAGCAGTAGGACTCTGATTAAAAATATCGTCGGATACATCAGCCGCAAGCGACAAGTTAGACGTAAGTATTCGCAAAGACGAGAGCACTAAGAGTTCCCCCATAATCATCAAACTTCTCACCGGCAAAGAAGCGTCTCACCTTCCACCTTGTATCTCTCCCTCGTACCACCACTACCACCACCACTGTTCGTGCTCAGCTTTCAGTTGTATCTTCCTGTGCGCTTTGATACCTGCACACACATAGCCTCAGCGATTCGGATATTGTACTAATTTTCCGTCGTGCGATCGAACGATATTCAAAGATACCTATATGTATGTACGCATACGCGGAAACGAGTGGGGCCTTTTATCAGCTCGAGATGAGCAAGAGCGATGCGCGAGGGTCTCTCTTTTTCATTTTGAGGTCGTCGAGAGTTTTCGGAACGACGATCGGTGTCTTGAATCGGGTGAGGTCGATGTCCCGATAGTCGATCGTGTTCTGGTTCGATTTTTCGTTTCGAATTTTTAAAATACGATTAAGATGTTTTTGTAATCAGTTGATGTGTATGCGTGTGTATTTTAATTGAACTTATGTAGCCGAGGTTTGGAAATCGAGTGATCGATATGGATGAAAATGGAAAAAAAAAAAAACGAAGCACATCCTTGAAATCCGTTATGCTCTTGAAGTAGAGTGGGGATACTTTTTCAGAATGAAGAAGCGATTGATTAGAAAACATTTTCAGGAAAGCAGTACAAAAACGTGCGTTTTTAATATCAACAATGGAAATTATAAAGGGGGTTCCAGGATAGTACAGAATAAAACACGAAAAATGGATGGATTTTGGTTGGAAGTAAGAAATGTTAACGAGTTGAGAAAATGGAAATCGAAAAAAACTTGAGAGAACATTAATTGTACGTGGAGTAGAATTGTATCCGTAACTTTTTGGTCCAAACTGCTTATTTTCTAGCAAATATCAATTGGACAATTTCTTTACAGTAAAATAGCCATCCACTCATTTATTTTCCATTTTATCATCCTGACAGAGATTGGAGAATTTTTCAACGGTCGTCATCGGTCGTTTTTTAATTTATTATTTCATCCATACCATTATCCAATAATGATTGTTGAAAATTGATATTAAAGAAATTGTTGGAAAAGAAAAAATATAAAAAATCACACATCCGACATTTTCCACGGATCACAGTTCACAGACCAAAGTTTCTCAAAAAACTTCCGATAAGCCTTTTTTCACCCCAAAAAGGCACCCTCGTCCGCGTTTCCTCCCATCGATCAATCACGATCGTTGGACTTCACGTCTCCGATCAAAAAATCTCCTCGAGTAACATAAGAACAAGAACGCGAATAAAATTCTTTCTCAATCCGAAACACCGAATTTCGCGCAAAACCTCGATCGAGCATCAGAAAACCAACACACGAAGGAAACATAAAAAAGCAAAGAAAAAACCAAAAAAAAAAAAAAAAAAAAAAAAAAAAAAAAAAAAAAAAAAAAAAAAAAAAAAAAAAAAAAAAAACGGCGATGCTCGGTCGGTCAAGCACCCGTGAGAGTGAAAGTGTCCTCCGCCGTGCACGTACCAGCCCGAGCATCGCCACCGCCCGATACTCAGCTCTCTGACCGTATCATCTCTCTCCCTCTCTTTCTTTCCAACTCGTAGACCTCGTCGTAACGATTGCGGCATTAACCTACCTTTTCGCGCCGCTCGTCCTCTCTGCTGCTCCTTCCTCGCCCCCTCCGCCCGGTTTTGCGCCCCCTCTCTTTCTTATTTCCACTCGAGAGTGTCGTGCCTTTTTTCCCCCCTCAACTGCTCTTTTATATTTCTAATCGTGCGACCGATGGTCGATGACGAGCTTACTGGTTACGTTGAGTCCAACAATTCGAGTGATGCTTTACGGATGGTACAGTTAGGGGAAAAATACGCGTGGAACACTCTGCTCTGACTCGAGAACCATCGAATTCCCCGGGAAATTATACTCCGCTGCAACCTGCTTGGGGATGAATACGTTCGCTTGGATGAATAATCATAAAGCCCGTGAAAAAAGAAAGCTTTGATTGAGTAAGAAAGAAAACAAATATTAATCAGGTCGAAAGTTCAGAACAGCGCACGAACGATTCGAGGAGAAACAAAAGTAACTTCGACCCAACAGGCATTTTTTCACATTGCCAAAATTTTTTTGACTATTCCTTTGCATTGAGCTGAATTCTTACTTTACTTTGAGCCAATCGAGTTGCCAATCATGATTGCGAAACTACAGTTTCGTCGTAGGAGATGAGTTTGGAACTCTTTCGTGCGACCCACTCTTACCGTGTATGTCTTATTATTCCGGGGTGAAAACAATACCCAAAAAGTCTTTGTTTGCGACCCATGTTCTCCCAACGGCATTGATTTTACGGAGAGCCAGCGTATGAATCTCGGAGGTGTTTTCTATTACGGGCGTAAGGAAGGTCCGGCCTTTTTCAGTAGATACGTTCCGAGTCTGGTCAGACGGAGTTTGATTTCATCCCCCATTTGTTTCGATTGTACATTTTATACACACTACTTTTTTCCATGCTTCAAAAGTCATCGAGTTTATCGAGTATTGCCAGAATTCCCACTGCTGTAATAAACTGTGGTCAGCTGTCTTTTCGCAACGATGCGGTACATAGTACACATCATCTGTCCACGTTATTTTATATACAGTGTTGTTCCCTGACAAAAGCGAATCTTTACGATTTTTGTATACCAACAAATTTAATTTTTTTCCAGCTTTTTAGTCATGATTTTACTTTTAACCCCGTATAGAGTCCATCGGTTACAAAACTAAGAAGAAAAACAGTCGAGTAAGGTAAGACGAGTAGAGCTGTGGACGGGCGTGGAAATTTAAGTTACTAGCTCTCTCCTCTAATCCTATAACTTCAAATTTGCACGTTGTCAATAAATAAAAGGTCTACACTTTGTTGTATTGTCATTTGTAATAAAAATATCTGCTATCGGAAACATTATTTCTTTTAGCTAATCCAGAAGTTTTGAAAACATTGATCGTAGTTTACTATCCGACCTATCATCACCGATAGGTAAAAGAGCAAGTGAAATAAGAGCGTACGATAAGAAGTAAACAATCTTGAAAGAAACGTCCCTTCTGTGCTTGATACTAATTTTTTCTAACTTAAAATTTCACTTCTCTGTCGAGCCTCAACACAAATTTTGTTCATCCGTATCGCATTGTAAACTCCTTAAAATGTAAAAAAATAACAATCCCAAACGTATTTTCTTCGCTCAACGCCGAGACCCAAATATTTCGTTCGCAACTAGCGACCAAAACGCCCACTACAGCGGGATCTCTTCGAAACCACCTCGCTCGACTTTGATCGAGATTCCCGCGAAAAGTGCCATTCGGACGGAACAAGCGAAAATCCCCCGGAACCCTGGGATACCCGGCTGGTAAGTACATATATATACAACACGAGCTCCTGCATCCGTCCCAACATTTCGTAACGCAAAAGAGCCCGCGTAACGCGGCGGCGTCGGTCGATTTTTTTTTTTTTTCTTCCCCTCCAATTCGACGGAGCAGCGAAGAGCTCGGCGCCGAAGCTAATGAGCCGCGCGCGCCGAGGAGCTGCTCCGTGAAAGCTCCGACTTTCGAGTGCGTCGACCCGCACCGGTGTGTGCTCTCCTCACTTTTCTCCGGCTCTTCCGCGTCGCTTCTCGGGCACATATATTATTATTATTATTATCATTATTATTATTATGCGCTGGGCATGAGAGTTTTATTAATTGCTCCGTCCCGGCGCGGGGGTGTAACGGCGAACGTACGAGGTTATACAATATAGTTGCGTTTTGACAATCATCGCGTTACAGGACGCTCATTACTCGAAGTTATGTCATTGCATCCGCAGGTGGTCGGATTTGGGGGGCGTATTTCGATGCCGCAGGCGAGTGGTATTCGGCCATCGGGATGATTATTAAAAACCGCATCTTTATCCTCAAATTCGAGGAGGGAGCCGCAGCTGTCCTGAAACGGCACGGGAACAAGCACGTCGAACGCCCGGAAGAGAAGAGGAAAACATTGCTGATAAATCAAGTCGGAATATTTGAAATTTTTAAATCGAATCAAGAAAAAAGAAAAAAAAGAAACAACACCGATCATCCTCCCGTTGAAGATAAAAATCTCGATGTACTGTAGGATCGCGATCTAATGTTGAGATCTCGAGCTCCGTTGTATCGTCCTCCGACGCGCAAACGAGAAGCCTCCCCCCGATCCGGCGACGTCCCCGCTTTTCCGAAGACTCGCCCCCTCCCCCGGCCCGCACTTTTCCGCCCGGACTTTCTCGGGCCGTTCGAGAGTCACAGAACCGCGCGTGTTTTCTCTCTCCGCATCACCTCTCCGTGCGCGCGGCCGAAAATTCCGTGCCATCCTCGCCCCCCCCCTCCCCCCGCAAGGCGCGCTTTTCGTGGAACATCTGCGCGCCCCCGCGCGCGAGGGCCCCGGTTGCGGGAAGGGCAAGGGGGGGGGGGGGGGGGGGGAGTCGGCCGAAATTTCGGGTGTCGTAATTCGAGCGGTCGTTTTACAATTGAGCCGAGCGAGGAGCCCCGCGGGGAGGGGGGCCGATAGAGAGGCCCGGCGCGCGACTTCGGACACGCGAGGTCGACGAACTCGGACGTAAACTGGGTGTCGTGTGCCCGCGCGGCGCGGAGAAGGCGGCCGCGAGAGCTCGAGTGCGTGCGAGTGTGGGGACGCGGTGACGAGGGAGCGGGCTTCTTTTTCCTCCTTCTGCCTCTCTTTCCTCCTCGAGGATGGTTCCTATTTATCGGGCCGAGCGGGAGCGTCGTCGATTCGATTGGAGCGATGGGGGGGAGGGGGGGTGATAAGTGGCGCTTTTGTATAGAGTTCGCGCGTTGAGCGCGGAAGAAGAATGTACGTGGAATACAACGGCTGGCTCTTAACGATCGAATGTGGGTGAAATTCGTGAATGAAACAAAAAATTGTATTCGCGCGATAATGTTTCTAATCGATGAAATAATCATGGAAACGGCATCGATCGGGATAGCACCTTCTTCCGCTCAACGCGTGAGCTTGGGTCCTGTGGACTCTTTCGACCGCACTTTTCAACTGATTTGGTCGGCGATATACATGGTCCGGGATAAGGTGATATCAATTTCGAGACAGCCAAGATTTATCCTTGAATTTCCCGAAAGTTCTCCAGAATTCCCGGTCGTCCCGAAATTTTTCCATCGAACCGAGACGAGATTTGGGATTTTAAATCTTTCGGGACGGACAGAAGATGAGTCGCACAGGCCTAATTGCCAAAAATATTTTTATTTTTTTCGAAATACGTCTACAACATCTAGATGTATTAGGTCATCGAAAGTCTTTCTACTGCTTCAAAGCGATCTCTTTTCATTCGACCTATGTATTATGTGTTTTTGCAGGGGAGTCTGCATAAATCTTTGTCGTGGCATGGGTTTGAACTTAAGGTAATGCGCTGCAGGGCCGTATGCCTACTCACAGTGGATGAATTCATTACAAGTTCAGTCTGCGTGTCTCTATGTTCGGATTCTTCTGAATATTAAAAATATTCCTAATAGTAATAAAAAAAATTTTAAACTCGAAAAATTTCAAACCACTTTTACATCTGATTAATCATACACCCCTCCATATAATACACTTTTCACTAAACCACGATCATAATTAAACAATTTGTATATTCATCCAATTTGTATTATCTTGTTTGAATCGAGTAACGATTACACAATTGCATGCAGGAAATGCCAAAAGAAAGCCGTTATGTACGTATACTACTAGTAAAATTGAATGTGTAAGACACTGAGTTAAAAAGGGCTTCAAAATCTCAACTCCTGTTATTAATCAGCAAATTTAATTCGTCATAGTGGCACCGGAGAGACGAAAACAGAATATGCCTACTCGATTCCCAAAATTTCAAGTATCAGCAGTCAACCTAGAATCTAGATACGTATATTCGTGTCTTATGAATATCTGTGTAATATATGCAATAATGCAGAGGGGAGAGCAGGGCGAGTTATTACAATGGTTAAACTGTGCATGCATATAATACATATCGACGCATACGGATAATAATTATAGGTTTGTCGCATCTTTGTAAACAAATTTCTAAGCGTCATCGGTTTTCCTAAATTAGTTATATTTGACACATATCCACTTGTTTCGAAATAAAATAACTATCTTTTCATCAAATCATCGACTGAATAGTTTGATATTCTTGAATTCACGGATTTGTCTACAACTTCGATGTTTCTCAGCTAATTTGAATATTTTTTCTATTTCTGTTTTTTTCTGGAAACAGTTACTCGAAGTTCACCGTATAAGATATGCAAAGAAGCAATTTTAGCTGAATTCAGTATCTTTGGCCGAAGCTACACCAAAAGGATCCCGTGGTTCTTACGTAAAATTGATCATTTTTGCACGAAGAGTATCGATAAAATTTAATGACAAAACTTATGCGTTTCCAAGTTTATTTTATTTTTTTTCATTTCTGGTCGTTCTTTTCGCATTTATTCGCGTAAAAACCACGTTTCAAAAAGAAATTCTCTTCGGTCCTTGGAAATCAAAAATCAAAACGAAAATGATGACTCGCTCACCGAAAATCAATCATTCGACTCTTACAGATTCACCCCACTCTTTGAGGGTCAAATCCGTACAAGTAAAACCCACTATCGATAAGCCTTGCTCTGTAACTGTATACGACCGAGTGATTTCGACGACCAAAAAAATACCGTTCGTATTTAAAATTCCGAAAAAAAAAAAAAAAAAAAAATCCACAAAAAAAAAAAAAAACAAAAAAAAAAAAAAAAAAAAAAAAAAAAAAAAAAAAAAAAATCAAAAGTGTACGAAATCGCTCCGCTATCCCCCCCACTCGTACGTATACATGCACACACACTCGAACATCGCGCACCGGTTCCTCTTTCGCGGATCAACGAACTCTCGCCATAAGTATACACACACAGCGGGAGAGTATACATATGGATATATACCGAATGTCACTTACTTATAAAACAAGGGGGGCCTTTCTCTCTCTCTCGCTCTCTTTTTCTTTCACTTCGGTGCATTTAATATGCAGGTACTGTACATTATACACTCCACACGCACCGGCCGAAAGCAGCATCTGCTGTAATACTTTACTGCTGCACTTGCAGTGCACAACTGTCCGGGAAAGGAGAAAGGTCCGAGTTTACGGCCGACATAGGAAGAAA
>JAPYYV010011883.1:0-12286 GCA_030522625.1 Copidosoma aretas | reverse complement strand
GTGTAATTTTAAAAATTACACACACACATACGTCAAATTAAAAATAATATTAATGTTTATTTATTAATGTGACTGTAAGACCGATATAAATATTTGTCTCGTTTCATACATTAGAATTGTTTGTACAATTTTTTTTACTTTAAAAAACCTTTTTCTGACATCTTTTTTTAGTAATTATTAAAAAAAAAAGTTTAATAATAGTGATTGAAAAAGCTTTATGCTTATTTCTTGGCTGCGGTATTTTATTTTTATAGGATAAAGTGTTTCTGTGAAATTATTTTAAGTTTTTAGTTATCCAGTCAATTTATGAATGAATAGACGTTTTGTTTCAATATAATATCGTCAATATGTTTCTTTCATGTAGTGATACTAAGCCAGTCAGCTTACGTATTTTATTTTATTCGAAGGCATTCAGTACATCAGTGAAAAAACCGATTTTACCAACTACCTAATTTCAATTAAGTTCAATGATTTTTTATTTATACATCTATTTTAATGTAAAATAATAGGAAATAATACAAAGCTGATATACCAGGATATTATTGGAGCCAAAGTGTACTGTTATTGGCCAGGAATTAAAAGAGAAAGATAATTGTTCTTGATCTAGAGAGTGTGCTTGGCTAGAATATTATTCCAAATAATTATTTATGATGAAACTAGATCAACAAAGCATCTGATATTACACGGTATTTGCACTAATTTCACAAAAATCAAAAGTCTATGTGCGTCTTTTCTTGTGTTTGAAAAAAATTATTTTAAAGAAAAATTTAGATCTTTCAGTACATCAGCGGAAGTTTCTACCTTACTGACTAGCTTTTTTCCATAAAGTTAAATAAAATACCGTCGATACATCAATATTCTCTTAAAATAATAGGAAGAGGCATAAAGCTAATTCTTTAAAGCATTAATAAAGTTGATTGTAATCAGTTGCTAATTAAGAGAGAAAAAAATGTTTTTTTGTGATCTTAAATCGACGTATAATCTGAACACAATTCCAATATTACAAAAAACTCCCTTTTTTTTCTTGGGCCTCTTATAATTGTATCAAGTAAAAAAAGAATTCTGGTCACTGGGCTCCTGGTAAGAATGAAGTTTCTGCGACACGTGACAATCGATTTTTTACCGTTAATAGATGAAAATTTTGATGCGACCACATACTATAATGCATGATTATATAGGTATACATATGCTTTTCTACAGTGGATATATTAGTGCACGATTGTATGAGAATATTTGTAATATACATGTGTATGAAATGTATATGACACACCTTTCTTTGTGTGTGTGTCTGTGTAATGAGCCTGTAAAGCAATCATTTTAGTTCGTTTGAATGTGTTATAAAATCTAATGAATTGAAAATCTGTCAAACTGTAGCATACTTCCTAATGATTACTAAAACAAATTTTTGAATGACACTCATATCACATAAAAAAGTAAGCCTCTAAAATCACCAAAATTGTTCAAATTATTAAAAAAATATGTCAATAACAGCATCAAAAGATAGCCATCGAAAATTATAATGATGATTAAAACCATTAGCAAAATATGTAAATATAATTTCTGAAAAAATGATTGACTTTTCTGTAAATAACATGTTCATCTTTAATAATTTTTCATGCAAACGGCTTTCTGAGTGAACTTTTTTGTTTACTGCGCAGACGGAAATATTTACTTCCCAGACGTTAGAGCTTGGAAAATCGTATACAACTCATGGCCGGGAGTGAAGAAGCCTCAGATTGTCTGTTCATCATCCTCGGCTTCGTTTCGGCTGACAATATTCGGACGATCTGCGACTTTCTTTACTTTTTCGGCCTAGGGTCGTAATGTACTATTTTAAAGTAATGCAAGTAGATAGACTATAACAGTTCTGGATCACCCTCTCTTATCCGTTAGTGTGTCGGTGGGGGAGAAAGAGCGATTCTTTCTCGAGCAAGGAGGCATCGTACCAGAGCAAGGGTCCTCATTCTGACGTCATGACTTTACATAGCTTGCTATAGCATGAGCTATAACGCCCCCTCCTGCCCCCCCCCCCCATCTAGATCTCTAATCAAACGATGGGTGGTGCTGGAGGGAGAACCCCCCTTTGACGTTAGGACACCGTACTACTGCACGAGCCATACACCTCCCTTTCAGGATGGCCCCAGCGTGATCCCTCTATTGCCCCTCCCCCTCCCCCCTCGATCCCCGATCCAAAGTCAGGACTCCGGAAGGTCCCACTTGCCATAGTACGAGCTTCTACCAGATACATAATTAGGGCTGCCGCAAGACTCGAGAAAGTCTTCATCTTGTCTTGTCCTGTCTCGAAAAATCAAGACAAGATCAAGAAAATATTTTAGACAGCCAAGATCAAGATAAGACAATATTTATCAGACCAAGAATCAAGACAAGACAAGAACACTTCGTCGAGATCTTGCTAAAATCTTGTCTCGATGCAAAAAATTATAATTTTAGTATTGAAAAGAAAATATTTTAAAGTATTATTCGAATTGCATGTTAAATTTATAAGGTCCCAAATAATTTCTTTTTCTAAAAAAACAACGTTAATAATACAACAAGAATAAATTTTGACATTACCATACATGTTTACAAGAAATTCATAGATCTACTTCACAAATATAGTTTTTCAACGAGATTTTCATCCAGGACTTTATACATATTAAAACGCGAATAGATCCGTCACTCAAGGATGCAATAACACGCTTCAATCTTCTTTAGTATCTAAATTTTTTAATGTTGTTTTAATTTTATCAAGAAGCATTTTAAAAGCTACTACTGCCGTAGGCAAAATTACATTTTTTTCATTAGAGACTAATGTAGAGACCTGTTTAAAATATTTCAAAAACTCTAATATCTTTTCAACAATTATCCACTCACTTTTGTTTAATCTATACATTTTTACATTAGAATTGTGACCCCAAAGCACGGATGAAGCTATTTTTAATTTACAAGCCACTTCCAACATATCGCAAGTACTGTTCCACCTTGTTTTTACGTCTAATATTTGTTTTAAAAACTTAACATTATGTAATTTACAAAAACTTTCAAGCATGTTTGTTAAAATTTCAGATTTCCTGATTTTCTTACAAGTCTCCCGGATTTTTACGACAATATTTCCGATACTATCCATACCTCCTAAACTGATACAGTTATAACGTTCTTCATCGCTATCATTATCAACGTTAGGTAAAATGTCTTCTTTTTCTAGAAGATCATCGTTACTTGGACAGTTGATTAATTTTCAAACATCTCGCACACCTAAATTGAGTACGTGTGCCAAGCAACGAAAGTGTTGATTAGTGCTATTGAATTCAAAGTTTTGTTTTCGGAGAAGTAAACCAAGTTTGCATATAAACACAGAATTTACAGACACATTATCGAGAGTAAGGCTTTGCATCTTATGTTGAATATTAATATGACTAACGGTTTTAAGAAATAACTGTGCAAAGATAAGAAAGTGATCTATAACTGTTAAATTCAAAGTATAAAAGTTTCAATCATGGTTATAAAGTTACTGTAATAATTATAGAAAAATAATTTTAATAATAAATTTAAAAAATGAAGCAAGACCAATACTTTTCGAGACAAGACCAAGAAAAATACAAGTCAAGACAAGAATTGTCATGTCGAGAAATTTTCAAGACCAAGACAAGACTCAAATTTTCGAGATTTTTCAAGATCGAGACAAGACTGTCTAAAAATCTCGATTGTCTTGTCTTGTGGCAGCCCTATACATAATCGAGTTATCTAAAGGTAAGTAACTTATCTATATTATCAGCTAAGCAGTGGCTTATTGACCAATAGACTCTTTCTTATCCGCTTTGACTCTAATCAAGGTTCCTTGTACTGCTCGAGAGGCACTCCTTGGCTACTTTGCAAAAATATGATCCATGCAAGCCTGCTCTCTTATAATTAAAAGTTGCGCAGGTATTTCTTCCAACGCTCGCCTACTTTCATTTTTGACATGGTCCTTGTTTGCCTGCTTATTTGAAAATATTATTTTGCTTCCTCACAGAGGAAGCTTTGTATCGGTAAAAAAAATTTTTTTCTAGAAATACGTTAGAAATGTTTCATATAGTGTCTGAAATAAAAAAATACCATTTTTAGAAAAAGTCTGTATGTGTGTGTGTGTGTTTGTGTGTGCGTATGTGTATGTAATCAGTCATATCTCAGGAACCCAACGGTTGATTTGAATGATTTAGGGCTTAAAATTTCTGTTTTAACCTCCTTATGGAATGGCGGCTCGGAAAAAAAATTTAAGTTTTATACCGTATTAAGGTCTTTATAACGACTTTTATGGTCAGAAAATGGGTTTTTCACTTCGTTAGGGGTAAAAAAAATTGAATTAGATTTCATAAATGGTAACGTCTGATAGAGCTTTCAAATATCTTTATTAACCATTTTAAGTCATTTCGATAACATATTTTGTTTAGTATTTATTAAAGAAATACTAAGATTTTTGTGAAAAGTTACTCATATCTTAGAAACATTTCGAGTCATTTTAATGATTCAAGGCTTAAAATATCTGTTTTTATATCCTTGTAATCTTTTAAAAAAAATTACGTTCTATACGTTAATGAGGTTGTTATAACGATTTTTTATGTCCAATAAGCGGTTTCTTGCTACTTTTAGAGTTAAAAATTTTAAAATGCTTCAATAGTTGTATCTCATTTAGTATTAGAACACCTTCATTTTAGACTAAAAAATTTTTGTTTACCCTGTATCGTTTTTTTGTATTTGAGAAAATCTATTTACTTTATTGAATCAGTGATCTTCACATATGTAATATATTTGCGATCTTAGAGAAAATACTTAATTAGACGCGTCAGTCGAAGAAAAACTTATAACGGTACATTACCATTTATTTTAGCATTGCAAAGTACCGTTATTAGGTTTTCTTCGTCCAAGGCGTTTAACTAAAGCTTATTCTTTCAAAAAGCCTATTTTTTCGACATTTGTATGTTTTATTTGGACTATAAAAACTGAGATGTGCATCTCAAAAACCCTCCAAATGATTTATTTTACTTATTAACTGCAGCTGCCTATAAAAAATTTGAGTTTTTTACCTTATTAAGGATTTAATAACAATTTTTCTGGTGAAAAAACGATTTTTCACTCTTCTGAGGGTTAAAAAATCTATTTTTAAGTTGTAAATAGTAACACTTCGATAGATTACGATGAATCTTGCCTTGATAGAGTTCTTGAAGTATTAGCTTGCTGGATATTCTCTTTATTTTAATAAAAAACAGCTGTATGTATAGTTATCCGTCAAAATAAGGTTGCTGGTAAGGTAGGAACTGTTGCTGATGAATTTTTATTTTTTAAACATAATATTTGTACAAACTATGAGATTACTAGCGTTCGTAACTTTGTACCACAATGTAGAGCATAAAAATAGCTTGCTTTTACATTTTAAATCATTTCATTATTTAATTTGGGTTTTTTTTTTATGTAAATAATAGCAGAATAATGTTGTTGAGGAAGCTTTGTGCTAATTGATTGGCAGCGGTTTTTGATAAGAGCGAAAAATGTAATATAATCAGTAGAGGCAAGCATCGGGTCGTCGTGAACAACGCTGGTTGGGAGTAACAAAAAAATTAATTCATGGCTTACAATACTATATACAGTAGCTGATTATTTACTCTTTTAAAATTATTTCTTATCCAGCTTTTTATTAGATGGGGGCAAATTTTCGGAATAATATTTTCCATTCATTTTTGGTTGAGTTGTGTCAAAATGCTTCTCTAAAATAGATTTCCGGCAATTTTCATCATCCTTGGTCTTTCTGCTCCCCGAATAAATCGATTTACTAAAAAACGGACCCACATTAATCGTTCAATGGTCATAAACTTAATAAAACCTTACATCATTTTTTATTTGTTTCATAAGAAAGTAAAAAAAATACCTATATTGACTTTATTTGTTTGCCGAAGTCTCCAAGACATTATCGTACACATACAACAGAATAAATAATGCAAGTAAGAGCTATATTTCCTGATTTTTAATCATAAGGAAGGTTCAAGGGACGTTGATTTAAATAACAAGAAATTTCAATTAAGTACCTTTACATACGATCCTAAAAATTTGAAAAAAAAGAGTGAAAATTTTAATTGAATTTTTTTATTACACCTCTGCTTCTTTAGCGTCAGTGATATCATTCCACCCTATGTTAAAGTAGAATCTTTTCATCTGTCTAACATTATGGACAGCACACATCGATCTATATGCATCGTCATACTTTGGGCATGTGATATTGAATACTAAGAGCTCAAACGATGGATAATCAGTCATATTTGTAACTTGAAACTTAAAACTTTCAGCCATTTTTCTTCAATTTTCCAATTGCAAAAATCTTCTTAGCATCTTTGAGATTTGCATTCTCACGAAGCAAATTGTCAATTTTCGACTTGAGTTCAATGACAAGCATGATTAGCAATTTTTTCACCAAAACTCGTGACTTGATCCTTGAATATTTGCCAAGCCTTTTCTGCAAAAACCTTGTCTGCAGCGTTCTTTGCTGCAATATTTTCTCGGTTATATAGGTAGTTTAATAATATGCGTGTTTATGACTCCACGACCCTTACGATGATTAATGATGATTAATTCCCAAGCGTTCAACGATGAATAAGCTCAAAATATCACTAACACGCTATTTATACTTTTATATTTCACTTGAGTCACAATACCGGTAATTGAGTTTCAGATGATGAAATGTTGAGATTTCTGTGTTTAAATAGTTAAGCAAGATAAAATGGCTAATTACTCTTAGAGTATTAAGGCACACTATTAACACTCATCGATTTCAGTGTCGGTCAAGTCAGCATAAAGACAATACGAACTTCGTAGAACAGAATATTAAACTTTCTGTTGTAAATTTCGACAAATTCGTTGAGCAAGATAATAAAAAAAGAGATTATGGTGATTTGTTACCTGATACGACAAGAGACGTTATTTGTGGTCCATCAAACTGCAAAAAAACAAAAAAATTGCTGTCTCTGATTACTCACCCCGATGGATTGAGATTTAAGAATGTTTATCTATAATTAAAGTCGCTGAATCAGTCAAAGGATAAATTTCTATAACAGCTGTTGGAGCCACGTATCGGTGTAGAATATTTTGTATTTGTCGAGCATGACTAAGTCATACCTCCAGATTAGGCACTACCCAACTTATAGAAATATTCGATGATATTGCCTGTGAAAATCTAGATAATGTTACCGCCTTATTCTGCACGGAACGTCGCAAAAGCGTTGACTGCTTCTATCTATGCCAATAATGTGCCTATGTCCACGAAGAATTTAGTAAGAGATAATTTGAACCTTCCAGTACTATTTCGAAAAGATCATATGCATGGCTCTTATAATCACAGCTATAATGATCATGTTGACACCGATATAAGTTATAATGAATTAAAAAAATTATGTGTAAAGTATTGGGCAGATTATAAACATGGGTTTGTAGCAATAAATGAGGATGAAAATGTGCAAAAAAGTAGATATAAAAGAGGATTTGATTATATTGCTATAAATATCACTTGGAATCATTGAGTATTTATTACTCTCATGTTAATTTTCGAGCAGTCAACATGGACGCTATTCGTAAGGAAAAAAGTATTCTTCAACAAGTTAAAAAGGCAAAAGAAGCTATTGGACGCAAGTACCGAGTGCTAAAATTATAAAAAGAAAATTCTGAGAAGCGCATTGGTAAATCTTTCAAGTCCATTACTGATCCACTTCGTAAGATCATCTACGAAATTAAAAAAGAAAAAAAATTAACGAAAAAAGAAAAATCTTAACCTAAAGACCTTTTAAAGCCTTTTTAAAGAAAAATAAAAAAAGGAATTAATCGGTATTTCACTCAGCTAGCAGTTATAGTTATGAATATATTATTTCTCCAGATATTGCTGCTAAATATTATATTATTGTTGTGAAAAATAGTGACTATAACGATAATGTGGGGTATGATACGAATAGGAATTTATCCAGCAATACATACTTACAAATAAATGATAGTGAGAAGTCAGAACTAGACCAAGTTTATGGAGAAAAAAGTAAACTAGACGATATATTGTTGGTAATTCACCCATACATTTCAACAGTAATAAAATTAAAATAAACCATCTTAGGTAGTCAATAACTGATAGATTGATGTAGCTGCTTATTGAAAAGCATCCTGATAAATACTTTAGAGAAATACGAGCAAATCTTGGAAACCTCAAGCCTGAAAAAAAGAAGATTCGATAAAAATAAGACTTTTTGTCCATGTAACAGTAACAAATTTATAAGTGTTATTGCGCTGTTATCTCATCTCACCCAAGCGAGTAGCAAGGAGAAAGTTGCATCCATACCTATATATAAAATTGATAGACTGAACACGCAAATAGAAAACGTTTATTGGGACGACCCCAACAAATTGTTCAATTGACTACGATTAATAGTGGTAGAATCATCAGACAATGATTTAAGTCATATATATATTATTCATTCAATCATTTAGGAGCTCCCCGATATCTGCTTAAAGTCATAGATATATTTTCCAAGGAAGCATGGGCCATACCAGTAAATAAAACAACAGGAAATAATGTGACTGCAGCTGTGCAATCTATAGTAACAGAAGAATGACTTCTAAAAAATTTGCAAACAGATCGTGGTAAAGAGATTTACAATACAAAGTTTCAAAGTCTCATGAAAAAGTACAATATGAACTTTTATTTTACGTACAGAACTCTTAAAGCGTCTACATTTTAAAGATTTAATCGGACTCTAAAGCATGCTATTAAGTAAAAGTTTATTCTTCAGGGCAACAAGAGGCTTAATATTTTAGCAAAATTCATAACGGCCTAGAATAAACGGAATTATCAGACAATAGCTATAAAGCCTGAGGATGTGTCAACTGCCAATAAAATCAAGATTTTACGAAAACTTATATCTACAGCAACAGCAGTAAGAGCAAAACTAAAATTTGAATTGGGTGATAAAGTACAAGTGAACAATGCTAAGCAGATGTTTGAAAAAAGATACACGCCTAACTAGTCGACTGACATTTCCACTATAGCACAAGTAGCGTCTACTATGCCATCAACTTACCAATTGAATGATTATATCAAGTGCAGCCAATCTCTGGAGGTTTTGCTCAGCAGACAATGCATAAAATCAAGTACCAAAACACTTAATTCGTTGAAAAGATTCTCCCGAGCAAAAAAGTCAAGTTTTTTCAAGTGGTTGGGCTTCGATGATCCTCACAACTGTTGGATTGATTATAATTAATAATTAATATTAAATACGTACATTAAAATTAAGAGTTTATGTTAAGTTGCGAAAAGAAATTTACGATGAAAATTAAAAAAAAAAAATTTATTTTATGTTAGCAATAAAACGATTTTTATGTATTTGAATGTAATAAAAGTAAGGTTTGTCAAAATAAAAAAAAAAGTCATAAAGAATTGATTGTATAAGACATTATTTTTCAAACGATTATAGTTTTCCAAAACATAGTACATAACTGTTTTCCGTTGTACACAATGATTATAACATTTATGGGTTTATTAATTGAATACTAATGTTATTATAAGTGATAAAAGTATTGTTTTCCTTAACCAGCTCCAACAAACTATCAACCGTTCTCTTATCGTTAACAAGGGTCTTTGACAGTTGTTTTGGTAAAAATATTTAAAAGTTATCATCCAATTCAGCAACAGCTTTCACGCCGAAACAAGTGTTGGTTTTTGTCAGCTTCGCGACTAAATGATTTTGCCACTTCACCGTTTCAGTAATTTTCTTAGTTGATAGAAAGCCTCCGCAGGAAAGTCTATTAAGTGTAGCAAAATTAACTATCTTTATAAAAAAGAAAAATCTATTAGCATTTTGAGTAATAATTAGAAAGAACATGTCAATAGTTAAAAGAGTTCAGGGCAAATCTTACTATGTTTCTTCACCAGTCCGTTTTAAAGGGGTTTATCTTTCCGGCAAATTATCCAACTCCAATCTTTTCTCGGGCAGGCTTGTTTGTGGACTGTACTCCCGCCCTCTGAAACAGGCGTCACCTTCCGCTTCTGGCTAGCTACTCCGATTGAACTGACTTACGCTGGCTGTTTCTTTTTTCGGAATACGGTTTCCTTCTCCACTGCTGCAACCCCTTCTTCATTCCTTTCTCTTTGACAAGTTGTATCATGTTCGAGATTGACTCAAGCTTAGTGGACTGTAATTGCTTATCTCGGCCTGATATGAGAGTTAATGGAGATCAAGTTGAAGGCTCAAACAATCAAACACAAAACGCACACACCTTAAACTAAGACAGTATATTAGCAAAGTAACAATAAAAGGCAACTTTCTCTGCATACATGAATGCTTGGTATATTGGTGGCGCAATGCGACCTAATACGACGGGCTTACGAGGCGGACTGCAGGCCGCTACTACGAGCCACCAAATCCGCTCGACGCGTATACATAGCTCGCGGTGAATGGCTACAGTTTATAGTTCGTGGGCGCGCATGATTGGTAGCATGTCAGCGTAGCGATATCAATCAAAGATAAGTAATAAAATAAACATAGGTACGAATTTTCAAAACAATAAAATAAAAAACTCCGTTCTCCTCGGGTTGACAGACAACGAAAATTTGAGTTAAATATCAAGGTGCAAAACTTTGAAACATAAGATCGGGAACATATTTGGTTTTTATTATACGGAGGAAAATACAGAATTTCGGTGAAATGAATGTGGATTGATTTCCACTTACAAAATCATAATAAATCGTATTACTTTGTTAGTTATTTTGTTTCGTAATGTTTGAATCATCTTAATAAAAATAATAATATTGTCAAGACTTATGCAGCAAATTTTAGTCAAACCGAGGTACTTGAAAACTAAAGTAAAATTAAATTTGAAGTAACCAATGTGAAAGGAGATTTTCATAAGAAATAATAATAGTAATTATCCTAAGGACGCAACAATGTTCACTTAGACTTAACTCTCGTAATCCAGTACACTGCTCGATTCAAGCTCAGACACGGTTCTTAGCAAGATCAATTTGTAAATAGGTCTGTCCAAAGTTGCCCTGGCAGTTTTAATTTGAGCTACTCTAACCAAGGACTTAGAATCTCAATTTTCACTTAAAACTCTACCCAAGGGCCATTTTCCAGGACCAGTACTTTCACTCTTTATTAACACAAAATCACCAACCTCAACGGAGCGTTGAGGAGCCAACCATTTTAATCGAGACTGTAAACTAGTGAGACATTCATTTGACCACCTTTTCCAAAAACTTTGCATAGCTTGTGTGACCAATTTCCATCTATGCAAGGGTGAAATCTTTTCTTCTGATATGTCTAGCTCAGGAATTAAGTATGAAGATCTAAGGACTTAAAAACTCGCTGGTGTTAAAACCTCTAAGCTCGAGGCATCATCGCAAAGCGGTGATAAGGGACGTGAATTGAGACACGCTTCTATTCGACATAATAATGTGGAATATTCGACAAACGTCAACCTTTGTTCTACAATAACTTGTCTCAAATGATACTTGGTCGACTTAACCGCAGCCTCCCAAATTCCTCCCATATGTGGAGCAGAGGGTGGATTAAAGTGCCAAAGTGTACCAAGGTTTAGAAGCTTAGAGTCAAAAGAGTCCAAGTCTCGGAAGGATCGTAACAACCTTTTAAGTTCAGCGTTGGCACCAATAAAGTTCGTCCCCTGATCGCTATAATGGTCTGTACAGTGACCACGGCGTGAGGTAAATCGGTGAAAGGCTGCAATAAACGCATCAGCAGAGTAGTCTTTTACAATCTCTAAATGAACGGCACGCGTCACCATACCAACAAAGATAGTGATATATCCTTTCTGAGTGACCTTACCACGCATCTTAGCTAAGCAAACCATAACTGGCCCAGCCAGATCGACTCCCGTCTTCGAGAATGGGGAACCTGGTAAAACACGCGAACTGGGCAATTCACCCATAAGTTGGGTCAGAGGGCAAGCCATAAAGCGCCGACACGAAATACAGTGGCTAAGTTCTGATCTAACGATTTGCCTCCCTCTAAGGATCCAGAAATTCTGTCTTGAAATCACGAGAGTTAACTGCGTTCCTCCGTGTAGAGTAAGACGATGGTAATAATCGATTAACAAAAAGTTAATATTATCCTTGTCGAACAAAATTAAGGGATGCTTAACGTCATAATCGAGAAGCGAATTACGCAACCTACCACCTACTCTTATCAAATTATTTACCAAGATAGGAGACAATGAACGCAGTCTACTTGAAGGAGGTAGCGGAAGATGTTTTTCAACAGGCAAGGTT
>JAPYYV010011882.1:0-20557 GCA_030522625.1 Copidosoma aretas | reverse complement strand
ACAACGTGCTAATGCTTGGCTCTGCTAATCATATATCTCGCTCCGATTGAAAACAAAATGCGTTCGAGTAAGCATGCATAGAAGGACCATGTTTAAGATCAGAGAAATACCTACGCTGCTAAGAGAGTGGATCATGTTTTGTCTAGCTGTCCAGGGAGAGTGCGTTTCGAGTAGTACGGGGAATTGGAGTCGATTGGAGTTGCGCTTTTCCCAACCGCATACATCTCATCCTAATATTCCAACCCTCCCCCCTCCTCCCGACACCCCCCCTTTCCCGCCTTGCCAACATCCTCCGCAATGACTCGCCTGGGAAAACCTTTGTCACAGCCTCTCAGCACTTGAGTCGACAAAGTCCGCGACTCGAATCATTCGATACGCGTATTGATAAGAAAGACGGACAAGGCATAATGTTGTGAGCACGCGTATAGTCAGAGACTCGCATCACTTGATAAGCGCGTACATATCCGCTAATATATAAACCGTATGCTAGAATATTATAATGCGTAAGAAAGGAGGTATGAGCATTGTGTTACTCGTGCCCAGCGTTGTACACAACGTGCTAATGCTTGGCTCTGCTAATCATATGTATATCGATCCGATTGAAATCAAAATGCGTTCGAGCAAGCAGGCATAGAAGGACCGTGTCGAAGATGAGAGAAAAACCTACGCTGCTAAGAGAGCGGATCATGTTTCGTCCAGGGAGAGTGCGTCTCGAGCAGTACGGGCGATTGGAGTCGATTAGGGTTGCGCTACGCCGTTCCTAACCGCATACATCTCATCCTAATATTCCTACTCTCTCTCTCTCTCGCCCTCTTTCCCACCTCGACAATATCCTCTGCGATGACGTGTCCACAGAAACCTTCGCCTCTCAGCACTTGAGTCGACAAAGCCCCGACAAATCTACGACTCGCGTCATTCGATACCCCCGTAATGATAAGACGGACCAGGCATAGTATCACTCGCGCCAAGCGTTTTACACAACGTGCTAACGCTTGCCTCAGATAAGTAGGCTAGCGTTGAAAGTAATACATTGAAGAGAGCAAGCGCATCATATTTCTGGGGATAAAGAGTGCGTCTCGAGCGTTATTAATGATGGTTGTACAGCTGTATCAACAAATGTTTAGACCTCGGACTTTATGCATGCGGGTAGGGCAGAGACCACTGCTCGGCCGATAGTGTAGCTGAGCTACTTACTTTCAGTTCGCGCGATCGGGAATCCTGAGGGAGCTCGTTCTAAAGCACGGGCTCAATCATACGTACGATGGCATGGGGATCCGAAGTGAGGCTGTCGGAGTAAGCAGGCGGAAGTAAGGCTGTTTCATGCAATAGTAGGGAGTAAGCGTTTGTTTGTCTAATAGCACGAGGTTGACTACGGTCGATAATACTGCTTGTTGATAATGAGTAGGGCTAAAGCCGGTAGAGTAGGAATCATGGCTTATCCGACACTACTAGGGGAACCTGAGTAGGAGTCCGTGCTATAGTACGAAAAAGCCTGGCTGCCGGGTGGGGGAAATCCAGCACTAGTAGGGCTGCCGGAAAACTGTCCCAAAACCCCCCTAGCTATACTGCTGTCAATGTTCGATGATGTTTGGAGATTGGGTGAAAGGATTCGTCTGTAATCGAAATAATGCACCTGTTTTAGGAGATTTTGTCGAGAATGGGTTTTTTGGATGACGTTGCCATCTTTGACTATAGTTAAAATTTGGGGGGCAGTATGAGGGGGGGGGGGGGCTATTAGTTACGATCCACACGAACTAACTATTTAATATGGGGAGTTTTATATATATATATATATGTGTGTGTGTATGTAATAGAATAAATATTTTGGTAGTTGATGTACTTTTTTTACCCTAATGTTATTTTATTGTACATTTGTTAATATAATGTTAATCTCAAAACATGTGAAAGGAAGAAATCGGAATAAAACTAAATCATTAATTCATATGCATGAACTTATAATTTAGTTGTGTGTGTGTGTTTGCATTTTGGAATGTGCTATGAGGTAATGGGGGAGCTGAGAGGGAGGTGAGAGAAAGGTGTAGTGGGTGCCAAGGGAAGCTGGGGAGGGGCGGGGGGAGCTGACCCAAAAAAAATTGGGTTAAAGATCACGTAAAAATGAACGAATAACTACGTGATTTGTGAGGGGGCTGTGGAGAGCCGAGGGGGAGCTAAGGGGAGCAACAAAACTTTTCACAAATTGTCAGCTAGTATTAACACCTAAATTGTCCCCCAGAATCAATACGCATTGAAAATATAACTTACGCTCTTTATTATCGATATTGATAATTATTCCTTCTTTAAGTAACTCATACATACGAACTCCCTAATTTTTCTTCGCCCGCGTGGCTACCTAACGTGTTTTCTGCTTCAAATTCATCAAAATATATGCCGATCAGTTCAACTTCTTTGTTTTTGTGCATAGACATATACTTTTTTTGCCATAATTCACCTTGTACAATATTTCTCAAGATTGTCTTGTCGGATAGTATTTTTTAGCTGTAACGTTTTCTTTCAAAGGAACGTAGACTGCATAAGCTGTTTTTATAACTGTAGAACTAACTTCATTTTATACTACCTGTATTTCTTCGTCTCGAATTTTAAAAGTACAAGGGGGTACGTATAAATTTTGTTCTCGGTATTTCTTAAATCGTTCGTATTCAGATAGGTAGTCATTAAATACTTATTTATTTTTTTCTAAAATGAAATGAGCCCTATGGTACGATTGTGCGTCTGTATAAAGCTTAAATTCATGTTCCATTTGAAACTGAATGAATGGAATGAAGAGATCATTTAAAAATTCATCATAGGAATTAACCACCTCGTCAACAGCTTTTCTCGATAATAACGGATTGTTGTATAGTTTTAAAGTGAATTTTAACATTTGATTATCTAGAATGCTTTTTGCACGGCTAAATTTATGTTCCGGAAATTCAAGTCATTTTGGATTATTTTCTTACAGCAAAAATATTGGGTCACGTAATGAATCTTGTTTTTTGAAATTTTATAAGCTATATTAAAAAACGTAATTTTTAAAGGCTGAATAATTAAAAATAGTTGTTAGCATAAGTAAGATTTTTGTACGCTTTATAGTACTAGAAGTAACATGATGTTATCAAACGACATGAAGTATTGTATTTAAATAATCTGAATAAAATATATAATAAAATTACAGTAACTGGCGGAAGTTAATGCTTATGATCATTATTTCGTAAGTAATTATTACGCAAAAATAAGAAACGTGAAAAAAGCGGCATCGACGTCGCGCTTGTATAAACGAAAGAACATTTCTGTAATTTTATATTTAGTAGTATATTTTTGTATACCTGGCTTCCATAATAATATTAAATATTATTTAATGGGTACAAAAGAATATAAAAAATGATTTTAAAAGATGTACATTAAAAATCAGCTACATACATCCTATACAAAGTCCTTAAGTAATACGTAAGTAATAGGCAGCTTGAAAATTTAAATTTTACAGCTTTTATTGAATGATGAGATTATTTATTCAGAACAAACTTTGATCATGTTCTGCTGACGCTTTTTAAATCTATTTTTTTTTAAGTTTAACGCTTACGTTATAATATACCTTAATCTAAATCACTTACGAGTCAATAAACCATTATGTATGTAAAAACATTTATGTACAGGATTAATAATTTGTTCAGGTCTTCAATTAATGAAACTTTGTTAGATGATATACCATCCACGTGCATTTCAAATGCATGTTTTTCTATAAATTGCCATGGATCACTTGCGATCAACGTGAAGTTTTTTGAAAAATTTTTACGGCCTTGAATAGTAAGTCAACAGCCTTTAGAACGCTATTCATTTGGTATGACCAGTTACCTATAATAACATGAGCCTTTTTGAAGCACTTATTGAATCACCTTTAATAACTACGTAGGGGCATAGAGGCAGCCAGTGGAGTTCGTGCAAATTTTTTAAATCTTCCTTGGTCTGGGTAAGGGTATCAATATCATCATTAGTGATCTGCAAAAATAAGAAAATTAAAATTTAATAAACGCAATTGAATACTACCTCTTATTTGTAAAGTAAACAATCACATATTAGAAGTAATCTTTTTTTTTTTTAAACTAACCATTTACACTTTACATAATTTTCACGTAAAAGAAACAAACCATTAAATTATTTACCTTTACGAAATAAATGAATGACTTTTGCACTCAAACTTTTTCTGGTTTCCCCAGTGTTTTGCTCTTAGATGCTCTCGTAGTTCGTGTTACGCGCTTAAAAAAGTAGGGAAGCAGCAGCAAAGCTGAAGTGCATACTTCATCTGAAAATAAAAAAATTTGTTTTTACCAATAATGAATTTAAACGAAAGGCTTTGCAACTAAATTAACAGATGTTTTAATCGATGATTTATTTATGCTCATCACTAGTTTTTGCCTTGTTGTTGTTCATTAAAGTCTTTAGGTCACGGTTATACTTGGATTTAGTTGTGGCAAAATTTATAATTTTTTTAGATATGGTAGGCCAGTTTTCAATTAACTTATTATTCTTTTTATAAACTAGCGCAAAATCTGCTTCAATTTGTAAGAAATTGTTTAAAATAAGTATTTTAGTGAAACAATGAAGAGATCTGTTCATTCTTTTTAAAAATCAATCAAATCAAAACTCTATGAGTGTTATTTGTGCAGCACGCGAGTCTGTTCCGTTTGAAAATTGAACAAATATAAAACTTGGTTCACGACGATAAATACAGCAAGAAAAATAGGCCGTAAGTGATTTCATACCGTAATAGAAGAGGTGACAAGTCATGCTATGCCCTAGTCTTACAGTTTGGAATGGAACTCACGATACAGGGCAAATTTTAAGCTTACAAGAAGATCGAGCACTGTTCTTTTTAAAGAATGTTTGTTCCTAACACAGGAATTACTGAGTCAATGCTTTGACTTACCAGCAAATGGCCAGCAATGTGCATATAGTTGGGAAATTTCTCAAAAATGACATTGTAATCACTTGTATCATACAATCAAATCCTCTCATCAAGTGCAGTATTTTGCTATAGCTTCTGATATGTATCATCATTGACTTTGACTTATTTTTGAAGATTTTGACACTCTACTGAGTCTCCTCGCTCTAAGTAAAAAACAACATAACAATTCAACCAAAAATATTCAATGTTAGTACAAATAATGATTATAAATTAACTCCTAATGTAAATAGTACATTCAGTAGAGGTATTGGTTGAATAACTTAAGCCTATACCGTTAAGTGATACACGAATTCTTAACAAATCCAAAACTTAAATGCAATGTCTAGTCACCAATCTCTATACTTTTCCTTTCATTTAAACTCTTAGGGCCTACTAGCCTCCCAATGGCTATCTCCTTTTCTCTTTGATGACAGTAAAAGTGAAACAATGCTCCCCCGGCTGTTTTTTCATTCTTAGAATACGGGACGTAAAAGCTTTCTGGCAAGAGTGTTGGGAATAAGGCTGCAGCCGAATCAGCGTTGTGGCTCAGTTTGTTAGGAGCTAATCTGAGGTGCAGCTGCTCTAGTGGGACAAGAGCTCGAATCCCGGTCAGAGAAACTTTTCAAAAGATGAGTCTGGCTGGGATTTGTTCTAGAGTCTCGCGGCCACAATAATGAAATTGGTTTTCCCTCGCACAAAAAATAGATGTCTTTAATAAACTATTATTCGTATGTTTCTACAGTAAGTATATAGGAGAGAGTAGAGATCATCAGCAAACTCGATGGTTTTCATTTTTAATGTACACTGCACTTTGTATTTTATCATTTAAACATAATTATAAATAAATGTGTATGTCAAAACTTACTCAAAGGAATTCCTCCGATACCATTCATGGAACACCAACTTCTTAGTTATTTTGTTTTTGTCAAAACATGTGCGACGCTTGAGGTCCAAAAGTTCCCGCGTCTTGCCAGGTTGGCATTCATACTTGTATGCTGCTAACAGAAATAAAGCTTCTGGGTCTGTGCTTAAAACTTGATAAACATAGTTATCATATGGAAAATTCAGTTCACCTACTTTACCTACAGCAAAAAAATACTCATTACTCAAGTGTAGTTCCCATTTCACATTCAAAAATAATTGTAAGTTAATATTTTCGTTAGAGATTGACGCAAATAACAATACTAAAATTAATTCGTTTTATACCGGTCATTTCTAAGTCCATCTCATTGTTATCAGCTACAGCGCATCAGGGATTAGTGAAATATCATGTGATAACTCTATTGCACTCGATTTTGTTAAAGCGTTACTTGAGTTGTAGGGGATCTTGTCTTGGGATATTTGAACAGATGAAGCAAAGGAAGCGGATGTTTATATAAAACTATTTTATCTAGGGCCCATGTCTGAGTTTAAATTAGCCCAAATTGTTTATTATTTGTAATATCACGACTCTAATAATATTACATATAATAAATAAACCTTGGGTGCACTCGCTAAATCTTATCTTAGAGATTTTTTCCACATTTGAGAAAATTTTTTGTACCTATTCGTGAGTCTACAATTTCGAACAAATATCTCAAATGCCAAATAAAGAAAAAAATAACTTAATTAAAAAAGCAATTAAAGTATTTAAAACATACTCACATGTATCAGTTCTAATGCCAACGATAAAAACTTGCCGACGCTGGCTGTCCTATTCAAATCATACAGGTTAGATTTCCTCACGATGTCAACAACATCTTAAACACGACACAATACAATCCCTTTTGTTTTAAAGTTTTGAATTTCTTAAAGTGAATTCAAAATAGACTGAATAACACAATATATCATGACACATTTACTTACGAAGTTTCGGATTACCGGTTTTTGGTGTTGATAACTCTTACAGGCCTTACAGTTGATGGCTATTGTTACACATACATAGAAAGCCCAATACTGTGAAAGTGTTAGTCCATATGTTAGCAGTTGAGCATGTATAATATACACTTAAATTATACAAACGTACGTATCACCGTGCCATAGCTTATAAGTTTGCTCTTGGGCCATACCACAATAGTATGCTGCCAGAGCTAATGCAGTACGATGGAGTAGAGAGTAACGGCAGTATGGGTAACCAAGCCGCGTTTGCTCGTGTGTCTTACCACGATGGTATGGAGCTGGAGTAAGTGTAGTACGGTGATTTCCCGTACTACATTGGCTCCCGAGCGGAGCTACTGTAGCATATAGACAGGCTACGTACGTTTGTACAGCGTTGGGGGCTCGGTGTGGCACCGCCATGGTTAGAATATCGTTGTATATGCTATATACAGATATACTAACCGTGTCAGTGCCACACCGTGCCCCCAACGCTGCGTTTGTATGAAGCCACCTGAGCTACCGTTGTACGATGCGCGCGCATACAATACCTGCTTCAGAGTTCTCTCCGTATAGCAGGAATGGTGTCCAGCAGTCTTCGCCTTAAATGAGCAGTCCATCCGTGTCTCTATCCAACCTCTGTCGTGGCATCACCTAAAAGAGACATGGAGGAGGACTGCGAGGTCTTGGGCTATCCCTCAGCAGCTACATCGGCTTATCTGTACATTAATAATAATAAAATTATAAACTCACGAATCAGTTCGAGATTGGTCTGTGCTGGGCTCGCTTGCTTCTTTTTGGATGCTGAGCAGCTCTAGGTGCTTGGAGCACTAGGTCAAGGGTTAGTGCTGTGTCCTTCCTCACCCAACGTAGAAGCCAGGGGAGCCAAGCAACCAAATCGGATCAACTTCGGTCGAGGTCTTCGCACCATCCTGCCACTCTCACCTACAGCTAATAGCCTGGCTTCCTTTATGCCAGGCAAGGGGGAATCACCGCACCAGGCAGAACGCAACACACCACACGAAGCATCACCCTACTGTAAAGCCAGAGATTCGTTCGCAACCTATCTCGCACAACTGACCCTATTGGAGACAACTTAACCTCAATAGGCCCCCCCTGCTTTAGTAGCTCGGAGACTTCCGTCGTTAACATCTTTATCTGACAATAGTATTGCCTTGTCAACTAGATTAAAAATGACATTATGGTTTTATATTTGTATGGATGATCAGAGAAAAAATTGAGGGTTCTGTTTAAGGCGATCGATTTTTAATATCAGTTAAAAGATCATTTCGAACTTCGGATAGCAATAGTAACATCTAAAAAATAAATGGTACGATTATTTTCTATTTCATATGTAAATTGCATGTTTTTATCATATTTATTAAGAATGGATAACACTAAATCAACATATGATTTGTTGATGCAAATTAATGTGTCGTCCACATATCTTTTGTGAAACAGAGGGACGCAAGTATATTTCTCTTTTAGTAAACATAGGTAGTGTATTCCAAATCATCCATAACTATGTCTGCGAAGAAAGGAGGAGCTGGGGAGCCCATAGGGGTTCCCAACTTTTGGCGAAAGAATTTACTATTGAAACTAAAATATACGTTATTAAATAAGGATTTTGTACAATCGATAACATTATTAAATGGAATTTTACTAAATTAACAAATTAAATTAACACGCCTATTGAGACTATCAATAACCGCTTCAAGAAACACATTTGAGAAGAGGGAAGTGACGTCAAGCGAGACAAGGACGTAATTTTCCGGGATTAGAATGTTACGGGGAGTATTATATTGCTATTAGGAAGCACCTAGATAAAATTAACATATTGATCATCATGCTAAACAACGTCATATAATCAACGATAAACTTCAAATATTTTTACCGTTTCACAAAAAATTTATGAAATATTGTTCGAACAATTTCAAAAAGTTCCACATACAAGTTTCTCCGTTAGTGACCTATAAAGTTAACAATATCATAAAACTAAGCAAAGATCCAACGATAAAATTGGACCAGACTAATGTTGTGTACAGGTTTTCATGCAATTCTTGTCCGCCTTCATGTATGTACAGACGAAACGTTGCAACATCGAATACCTCTTGGTTGATCTATTTACTCTATTCAACCTTGGCTCTCTACTGACCATGGCCGGTAATCAGCTGTGAATACAGCAAACACCTTGTCTATTATACAATTACTATTTCGTGAGGTCTACTGATACTCAGCCAATGGATTGAAGCACTGGTAAATAAATGTCTATCACTTGAATTTGGCAAGAGTCTACACAAAAAACAATTTATTTTATTAAAAAAATATCACGAATTTACCATATTGACACATTATCACCTAAACGAGCAATAATCTTAACGCTAACAACAAAAAATTACTTTTTTTCTACATTAGCCTGTACAATTCACTGTGTTTATCACCACCCTGAGAACGATCAGACAGCCACTTGGTGACGCTGATGCTGGGTGGACATAAGCGAATAGTCTACGTGGGAACGTGGCGAGTTGGCATAGTTTTCGTCCTAACGCGGCAAGTTGGCATCGTTCTCAACCGAACGCGATGAGTTAGAATAGTCTACGTTCGAACGTGATGAGTTGGCATTATTTTCGTCCGAGTTCGTGAACCGACGTTGTTTTCGCCTGAACGGGGCAGGTTAGTATCATTTTTTTCTGATCCTGAGCTGGTATAGTTTTCGTCCAGGGCGCCGTACTGTATAATTCGGGCAGGGCCACTGATAAGCGTTATTTGCTTACAAGTGAGGGTTTGATTCAATGTTTCAAGCTCTTCTTTGTTTATCTACGCTTATTGAATATGTTATGTTTAAAATTTTTTTTAATAGTATTTCTACATTAAATACCATTCCTAACAAATGTGTAAATAGATTTTAATACAAATTCTTTTCGTTAAAAGATATACGACTTCTAGTAAAAGTCAATTTCAGTCAGTATTCTAAAAAAGTACGTCTTAATACAAATTTTTTTCGTCAAAAAATGTACGACTTCTAGTAAAAGTCAATTTCAGTCAATATTCTAAAAAAGTACGTCCGTCTCTAGAGCGTATAGGTAAGCTGCTTGTATGTTCGAGATATTCTAACTCAGCTCAAATTAAAACTGGAACCAAGCCCTATCAATCAAAATAAAAGTTTGTTTGATTCACTTCCACTATTCCAAAGTTATAGCTGTTTAAAGAGGAGCCATAACGCTATTATATATATGAGATATTATGAATTTTTGCCAGAAATTCGTTATTCTTCTTGAAATCGCTATAACTTTCGACTGATGGCACAAAATTTGACAATTTTTTTTCAATCTATAAAGCTTTGCTTTTGCTTTTATTTAGGGTGAGTTTGGATCCTCTAATACTGTTTACTATTTCACTACCAGCGTTGGAACTAGGATCGACAGTTATCGAGGTATCTCACGAAAAAAGGCTTTTTAGTCCAAACGCATGATAGAATTTGGATTTGATACATTTAGCCATAGGTAGATAATACCCCATATAGTTTTTAACGTACACCTGTAGTAAGTGTATACAAGCTCCATCTTCGAGTAGTAAGGGTCGGAACTTGAAAAAACTGACATTTTGACCCCTTTTCACAAATTTCATACTTATATAAGTTAAAGTTTATGCTATCAGTATAACTATATATGGGAGCGTCCAAGCCAAGTTCACGTTCTGTTCAACTCGCTCACAAGCTTTGGGAAATAGCTAGAAAAAAAATGTAAACACATAAATCAATTGATTTTGACCTGCTCTTTCGGATGGTGTAGTCACATTTTGTTGAAAAAATTAAGTTTTAAGTACAGGCCAATTTTTCTCTAAGTATGTATTTAAAAAAAATTTTTTTTTTTTACACCAATCGAAAGAGCAAGTTTTAAACTACAATCGCTCAAATTTTTAAGTTGAGATGGCAAAAAATAAGCGAGTGGTAAATAAATAAAGACGGCAGGTCGTGATAAATTGATATACATAGGTATAGAAAAGGATGGGGACGCCGTAGAGGTCCGTGCTCATAACCAAAAAAGTATACCTATAGATATCAAATTGACCAGACATTGCTATATTTATTTGTTTACCACTCGCTTATCTTTTGCCATCCCAACTTGAAAATTTAAGAGATTGTAGTTTAAGACTTGCTCTTTTGATTTGTGTAAAAAAAAAAAAAATAAAAAAAAATACATACTTTGAGAAAAATTGGCCTGTACTTTAAACTTGATTTCCACCATTATAAAATTTTTTATTGATTTATGTGTTTACATTTTTTTTCTAGATATTTCCCAAAGCTTGTGAGCGAGTTGAACAGAACGTGATTTATGCAAAAAAGCCGCTGCCAGCGCCCGCGCCGAGTGGCCCGCTTGGCTTGGACGATCCCATATATGGATTCAGTTGAGTTGCAGCCATGCCTGCCGGGTGTTGAAGCATATTGAGAACGGGAAAATTGAGGTTATGCATGCAGTATCTGTGTATACACGATCGAATCACGTACTTGGTTCTCGAAAAAAGGCGTATTGGGAATAGTATACGCCATATATGGAATATCACCAGAAATGGCCCTCTTCCTAGTTATATTAAGAAAGTGATCAGCGGATCTGACGCCATATTGTTCAACTTGTTTCAAAAACTATACAATTACTGCAACTTGACAGTAATGAGCATTCGCCACCCTCTTTCTATCTCACTCATACATTACATAACGTTACGTACACGTTACGTAATAGACGTATCGCTCAGCGAAGATGATTATCTAAGTTAAACCAGATGATTTTGAAACAAACTTCTGTAGTGCTTTACAAAGAATGTATCACGAAAGGATCTTTTTGATTTCACACAGGACAAGATTTTAAACAGCTGTACCCTAAGTTTACTTTTCGTAAAAGAATCAGTTACACGTGACTGTCGACAGAATAACTCTTGATCTGATTGGTTGAAACTAGCTGAGAGCGGGAAAATTTAAAAACAAGAATTTGAAAAATTGAATAAAAAGTAATTTAAATATAAAAAAATAAAAACTGTTATAGAATAGCTAATGATTTTATTTTTCTTAAATAATAATGGAAATTAATGTTTGGTTATTAGTCGGGGGTTGGCGCGCGAAGCGTGCAGGGGGCGGAGCCCCCTAGTCATTATAAAATGCATAGGTATGTTATTTTGGGATTTCGCTTCCTCATTAAGGAAGCTTTTGATGGAGAAAAAATCACAGTCCGAGATAACATGTTATAATAGTACATTACGCCACTAGGGCAGAAAGTAAAAAATTGAGCGCCCGTTACTTTTGTGCCCGAGTCTCGTATATTATTTTTCTTGCCGAGGGCGCAAAGTGCAATTTTGCGCCCGTGGGCACACTTTGGGCCCGCAAAAGTACTTTCAAGGGCCCAAAGTGCGGCCAGAGGGCAAAAAGGCTCTGCTGCACTTTTGGCCCTAGGTAAGAAAATGTGTTTTTTAAAGTTTGCAATCAAAATACACCCCTCCTTATGGAAATAACGTTATTTACACGTGATTATCATGTGAGTATAGCGTGATTATGACGTAATTATCATGTTATAATCATGCAAGAATTTCGACCGATTGCTCACGTAATAATCACGTGATTATCACGTGATTACCATTTAATTAAAAAAATTTAAGTAGTGTCGACTGTACCTCTCCTTTAGTTTGCTTGAATCTAATTTTTTGAACTGATGTTGGCACATATTATGGTTCGTACATAAAACCTTATATACGAACTTACATTTGCATTTAACTAAGTTCTTCTATATGTTCATACGTAAGCTCTTATCTAAGAATTTAGGATCGAAAACACGGCTTATTTTCACTAAAACTGTTATCTTTATTTTGCAATAACAATGGTTAACCATGACAAAAAACCACTAATACAAGTAAAAAGTGCTAAAGAGACCCCAATATGATAAATATCTTCTTGAAATTTTGGGAAAGATTAAGACCAACTGAAGTTATAAACATTTGAAGTTAGTAAAAATCCAAAATTCCGAACTTTCAAAAATTTGTAACTTATTTTAAATTTTTTTGTTGGAAAGTTTATAGGTCACTTGAGCTTTCCCCTCTAAGTAACCGAGTTTAAAATATAAGAGTTTCGCTGGAACCAAAATTTAATCGTCATAATTTGTTTAAATAATTAAATTTAACCAAAGGACTAATTTTCATATTGTTTACAGATAAAAGAGTGAGTTACACACGAATTTTGTAGCATAGAGTTTAAGAACACTTGTTCTTTTCATGCTATAATATTGAAATAACTTAAAATAAAAATTGTTCAAACAAATACAAATTTAATTATTGTCCCAGCAAACCTATAATATTTTGAATTCGCTCACTCAAGGTGAAAGCTCGAGTGACTTATAAACTTTCCAACGAAAAAATTTAAAATAAGTTGCAAATTTTTGCCAGTTTAGAATTTCGGATTTTTCACCAACTTGAAATGCTTATTACTCCTGTTGGTCTTAATCTTTCCAAAAATTTCAAGAAGATATTTGTTATATCAGGGTTTCTTTAACACTTTTTACTTGTGTTAATGGTTTTTTATTATGGTTAACCATCGCTATTGAAAAATAATGATAGCAGTTTTCGTCAAAATGAGGGGGGGCTTGCAATTATTCCCCATGAACGAGGAATTCTCAGTAAGCGCGAGTCATAAGCTCGCGTTGAGTACGTCCCTGCTTTTTGTACACATCGCCCGTCACTACTACCGATTGAACAGCTATCAACTGTACCAAAAACAACACCAAGAGTGATTGGAAAAGTAGGACGTAAACAAGTTGGGAGTCTTACTGCTGCCTAACGTGGTGAGACAGTAACTGCAGCTCTTTGCATGTCTGCAGCAGGAAGGTACATGACACCTTTTTTTATTTTTCCTAGAGTGAAGGAAAATAAAGAGTTTTTACAAGGTGCACCTTCAGGAACAATTGCAGAATTTTACAAGTATAGGTAAATGCAATCAGATTTGCTTATCAAGTGGTTTACACATTTTATTTAGTTTTCTTCACCAACTGTTGAAAAACCAGTGTTTTTACTTTTGGATTGTGTTTTCCTCCCCATTGTACACATCGGATGCAGCCTCTGGATGTTGGTTTCATGGGATCAATAAATAGACACTATGGACAAGAAGTTGTTGGTCTTCAACGATAAGGCACTTGAATAAACATGAAAAACCTGGCGAGTATTTTTTGAAAAGCATTTATCAAGGCTGCAAAGATGGAGACTGCTATAAATTCTCTTGAAAAGTGTGGTATTATTCCCTTAAACCCAACAGTTTATACTTCATATCTTTTGGCTGACTCAGAAGGTAGCTTATCTAAGGACAATTCATCAGATTCATCAGTATCATTGATTTCTGAATATAGTGAGTCTATCAAGGAAATAGAAATTCAACCACTAGTAGAGAAAAATGCTCAAAATACTCCAGTACACAATAGTGTGCCTGTCAACGAATCAAATGTTGTAGACATACAAAGTCAACCTTCAGCAAGTCTTTCTTATCAGTTGTCAAACATTCTTAACGTTGAAAGCAATACTATAAGTCGACAGGAGAATTTTGTTCGTATACCATATTCTCATTACGTCCAGATAGTACAACTGCTAAACTCCTGTGATTGCCAGTGATGAATCCTCAAAGTGAAAGCGACAAAGCACCTCGAAGTAGTGTTTTTTTGGAGAGTACGGCTGAAGTTTCTACAATGCCATTGACAATATCGATCAATGAAAATCAGATAACAGCTAAAAAAGGATGAGGAAAAGGAAGTGCTTGTATAGTTACAAGCGATGAGTACTCTCTAAAATTAAAGGCAGAAAAATCAAAAAATTTAATAACACCAAAGGTTCCACCTAAATCCAAGCCAAAATTAAAATCTGATAAAATTTTACCTCAGCATATTGTACCCACTGCACTACCCACTAAACGAAAGAGGACTGCAGTGAAGGGATCAGCAAATTTTTTTCTTTGAAGAGGGACATGTAAACACTCAACCTATTATTCATCAAGATTCAGAGATTATCTAGAAAATTAATAATGAAAATTTCAATCCAAATGTAGAAACTGTTTCGATTGAGACCATTGAAAATATTCCTTTTGAAAATATTTGCTTTTTACCAAACAAATATGTTCCCAGTGCTTAAAACAACAAAAAAAAATTCTAGTTCTAAAGTACTAGTCTCTGCTTAAATACTTTTAAAACGTTTAAAAATTTAAGATTTTGTGATTTTGTACAAAGCAGACTAATATATTTATAAGTAAATTATCAAAGTTGAGATATACCCTGTTAAAGTAATTTTATTCTATTTAATAAATTACTTTTGCAAAATACATTTATTTTTATTCATGCTATACATACCGTCATGAAAAAAATACTTATGTCTTTAATAAATATCAATGTACCCCATGGGGGTAGCCACGTCTACCCCGGTACCGGGGTAAAGTGGCCAGTTTTAGACGTTCTTATTTTTCAACATTTACTTAACATTCGTTCTCAGTGCATTAATATTACTATTGAATCATGATTGTATGGACCCTCAACCTTTAATTTATGATTTTCAAACTGTCATACAACCAAATACTTTTTATCATTTAGCTGATAATGTGATGGTGGCCGTAATACCCTGCTCTCCTTTATGTATTTGTGTAATCAGTTGTATGTTGTAACTCAGGATTCCCTTGACCGATTTGAACCCAGCGGTGATTTTTGTTTTGTTTTGGGTACCTATCACCGCTAAAAATCAAAATTTCGATTTGATCGATTCAATTTTTGGTGCCACTTTAGTATGCGCTCCGCCCGTTTTACTACCACTTTAGTATGTGCTCCGCCGTACAAGTTGTTACTTCCTCACGTATTTATTTAAGATTATATTATTTAATTATAATGAATAAAAAGTGAACCTGTTAGCGTTACCGCAATTGCAATTTACGAATACGTCGTTTTTACATCAGTTAGTAACTCAATGAATAAATCAGAGTCTTGTCCTCGCCACATTTCCCAGCAGTATCGGTCCAAATGTGACTGCAACATTGATAAAGGTACTCCCCTTTTTTTCATAATATTTATTTTCGTATCCAGCCAGGATCTCTGTATGCTTTGCGTATGGGCACCGGTGTTATGGTCAACATAATTTACTCGATGATTGACTGTCTCATGTATGAATCCCAAATCCGTTAAACACTTATAGGCTGGCCAATCGTCTGAATGTATAATTGACCCAGTGGCACATTCCCGTTGAATTATCGGACTAGTCCTTTTTTCTCAAAAAACGACCGCATGTTGTCTCCGTACTTATTATCGGTAGTGTAAAACTCTTTAAGCAACATGATACGTTTGTGCTTTGATCGAGCTCTACAAGTGCTCGCTCTGCTAGCTACCGTATTACTAACGCGAGGCAACAAACCAAGTTGAAGAAAATGATGTTATGATATGCAACGAAACGTTATGAAGCGGATGTATATAAAAACATTCATGCAAATGTTACGGGAGAATACGTAAACAAATTGATGGATATGACAACAAAGCAGGCCCTGCAATAAAACAAGTAGCAAATCATCAAGAGCAAACATATCGCAAATTGTAATACGATAGAAACATATGTAAGTATAAAGCTCACTAGTGGCGGAGCGCACTCTGCGGCTACTGCATGTCCGCTGGAGCGCACTTCAGCGGCGGAGTGCATACTAAAGTGGCACCCAATTTTTTGCATATTGATTTACTCGATTTTGTAAAATTGTTTTTGTTTGGAAAAAATTTATTTTTTCGCTGTTAAACATTTTGGAATATTTTATGTCAAAAAATCTGGAAGATCATCTAATTTCTTCCAAAAAAATGTGTTCAGATAAAATAAATGAAAATTGATGAGGGTGTGTGTGAGTGTACGTGTATATACATAACTATAGTTATATCTCAGGATTTCAGATACCGATTTTGACCTAACGGGGCTTAATTTTTTTTCTTAGACACCTATTACGGCTGAAAAATGAAATTTTCAATAATTCAATTTTTTTTCATTTCGAATATATACATCGAATTGATTTTTTCGCTATCCAACATTTTTATTGTTGTCTTCGAGTATTTCATCTTAAAAAATCTGAAGTCCGTGAAATTTTTTATAAAAATACGTATTTTACATCTGAGGAAACATTATGTTCTTGAAAGATGTTATTTTTTCTTACTGATCCTGGAAACATCGTGGTCTCATGCGTGTTGTTACCTCATTTGTAATTACATAATAGCGAAAATTTTTTGTTCGTGTCTTTGACCAAATAAAATAAAGAATCATCGTTACTTCAATTTGTCATAGTAACTAACTGCATTGATATATTCTGGTAAAATAGAGTATCACATATTTTTTTTGGTACAATATCATTTTCTTTTACTAATAAGAAGGTAAGTCTACAAAAAATAAGTTGTAACTTTGCATTCCAAACAATGTAATTCAACAACAAATTTCACTAATAAAATGCGTAATCATGTTACATAATAAATTTATGTTGAGAATATCAAAAACAATCTTGAATTATATAAACTCCTATTAAAAATTGATATCGTCCTCGCCTTCACGCATATTACTAATTTAGTGATCGTTAAAAATAGACTTTTTTGAAAAAAATTAGTTTCTGTTGCTTTTTTTAGAATTCTTACATTCGATTGTTTTGTCCGATATACTCATGGATTCATTGTTTCAATTTAAGTAATGATAATTTTCCGATTGTTGTGAATGAGTTGATGTTTGAAGTAATAGTTTGATAGAAGTGATTGGTGTCTAATAAAAATTTAAGAATTAAATAATCAATATTTTTAAGGAAGAAGTATGAGGAAGCTTATTGCCAATAAATTGGTCGCGGTTTTTAAAATATTATTACGTAAGACGTAAAATGCGCCGATTTTCATATTGAGAAAATCAGAAAATAAAAGTGTGTAAAAAAAGGAAAATGTCCAAGTGGACAAATGCGTGTTCATTGTTATACCGGTAGTGGAGTGTAAACTGGGTACGCAGTCACATATTTTGTCTGCTGCATTTGGCTTCCTGCCTAAAAATAATGACGTATCTTTGTTAAGTAATAAAATCACGTCACAAAATGACGGGAATCGTGCAACAGATTCCGACAAGTGCGGCAAAGTTTTGTTTCGTGATGAAATTATGACTATGATACACTCATACTCAATTATATTACGGCACTCAATACTTCGTGGCTGCTCAGCAAAATAAAAGTTTAACAATTTATAACCTCAGTTCTTACGTTGAGGTTACCGGACCTGTATGACCCTGTTCGCTCCGAGAATGAAATTGGAGGGGATAACAGATTCTACGGCAGCGCCCATGGTGGCGAATAAATGCGATCTGACGGTACTCCTGTATAACAGACTAAGAGCAAAATCTTGATTTTATCGACTATCTTGATGAATCAGAATTATATTAAGAAGAGATTCATTTCCAATCATGTAAGGGAAACCAGCTTAACATACAAGTTGGTTGAATGTTAAGACTTTGTCAGTAATCACTAATTTAAAGAGAATCTAAATGCTAAAACAGTAATCTTGTATGCTCTAAACGCGTCACACAGATGTGTAACAGTGTATACGTAGCAGACGTGCAAGTGTGGTAGTGAGTTTAAAAGTTTCTACTCTGTTAGTAGATAAGCTATGCCGGTATCAACTCATGCGGGTACCAGCTCACCCGCTATAGCCCACCCGGTAGTGGTGGGGTGAATTCCCCGTGCTATAACATGAGCTCTGACGTCGCGGCTGATACGAGCCGGTACCAGCTCACCCGCTATAGCTCACCCGGCAGTGGTAGGGGAGTTCCCCCGAGCTCTGACGTCATGACTCCGGTGCTGGTAGGAGCTCACCGCTATAGCTCACCCGCTATAGCTCACACGGCAGTGGTAGGGGGAGTTCCCCCCAGCTCTGACGTCACGACTCCGGAGCTCCCCTCCTCAGCTCCCTCCTCAAGTGCTGAGAGGCGATGGCAATGGTTTCTACATCAGCGCGGAGGATGTTGCCGAGGTGAGCAAAAAGAGAGAGAGAATATTAGGACGAGATGTATGCGGTGGGGGAACAGCGCAACTCTCATCGACTCCAATCATCCGTACTGCTCGAGACACCCGTTCTCTTAGCAGCTTATGTATTTTCTCATCTTTGACGCGGTCCTTCTATGCCTGCTCACTCGAATACATTTTGTTTTCAATCGGAGCGAGAGATATGATTAGCAGAGGCAAGCATCAGCGCGTTGTGTACAACGCTCGGCACGAGTAACACGATGCTTATACCTCTCCTCTCTTAGGCATTATAATATTCTGGCGTAGGGTTTATATTAGCGGATGTGTACGCATATCAAGTGATGCTAGTCATTGGCTATACGCACGCTCGCAACACTATGCCTGGTCCGTCTTTCTTATCAGTACGGGGGTATCGAATGATGCGGGGCTTTGTTGACTCAAGTGCTGAGAGGCGATGTCAAAGGTTTCTACGTCATCGCGGAGGATGTTGTCGAGGCGGGGGCAAGAGAGCGAATGAGAGGAGGCGATGGTAAAGGTTTCTGTAGACAAGTCATTGCGGAGGATGTTGTTGAGGTGGACAAGAGAGGCAGACAGAGAGAGAGAGCGAGTGAATATTAGGACGGGATGTATGCGGTTGGGAACAGCGCAACTTACATCGACTCCGATCTCCCGTACTGCTCGAGACTCCCTGGACGAAATATGATCCGCTCTCTTATCAGCGTAGGTATTTCTCTTATCTTCAACGCGGTCCTTCTATGCCTGCTCATTCGAACGCATTTTTTCTTTTTATAATCATTGAACAGTAGTTTGGGATCGTAAGGAAAGTGTTTGGGTTGCTTAAATAATAACAACAAATATAAATTTAATAAATATATTCATAATAGCTTGAAAACATACAAAAAAAAAAAAAGATTCATGGCCTATATAACGACCAGTTATTTACTTCTTTTTAATGATTTCATATCCATCTTTCTTCGGATACGAGTGAATATTTTTGGAATAATAATTTCCACTGATTTTTGGTTGAGTTGCCTCGACACGCCTCTCTAAAAGAGGTTTCCGACAATCTTCATCCTACTTGGTCTTGCTGCTCCCCGAATTACTTGATTTACTAGAGTATGGACCCATGTTGATTGTTCAATGCTCAATAGATGAATGAAACCTAACATAATTCTTCATTTTGTTTTGTAAGAAAGTAAAAATAAAAATACCACCACTGCCAAATATACTTTATTTTTCATCTCGTTTGTCGAAAAAGTTCATAATAGCGTTTATATATTCAGTCTCAGATTCACTATCATATTTCTCAGATTCACTACCATCATTAGCAATAACCGATCTATCGATTTCATCAAAAGAGGAGGACCTTCCATTACTTTTCTTCCTCTTATAACTTTCTAGCGTATCCAAAAAACATTTAGAGTCCAGTTCAATGAGGCTTTTGACCATTGAGCAAAATCAGAATTTAATTTGATAAGCTTTAATAAGTGCGCAAAAAAACTTTCCAAATCCACCTTTTTGTGTCTCATGAGCGCCACACATTAACGCATTCATGGAATATGTAGTTTTAAGAAAGTAAAGCGATGGTGCCATATAGTCTTGAACGTTGATCACAGTACGTCCCATAATAGATTCCAAATAAGAGGCCTTAAGGTGTCCGTAAACGTAAATTCGATATGCATTTTTTGCTACGGCACACAAGTGTTGTTTTAATCGTCTAATAGAACAATCACCTTCGAACCAGCAAAGCC
>JAPYYV010011881.1:0-10557 GCA_030522625.1 Copidosoma aretas | reverse complement strand
GGGGCGGCCCCCGCCCGCCGGCCGCCCGCCGCGCGCCGGCCCGGGGGGGGGGGGGCCCCACGGGGGGGTGGTTTTTTTTTTTTTTTTTTTTGTACGTTTCTCGTGAATAATTCTTTTTTTGTTTCTTTATTCAACGCTGTACAATGTTCACATCACTCGGGACGAGTCGAGGGTACATTCATGCAGGCTTGTTTATTCTGATAAGTTTTATGCTAACTGGCTTGAGAGGTCTCAGAACGATGTCAGCCATCAGTTTGACGTCGCGCGTTCGCTCGATTGGTTCCAGAACAAAGTCGTACAGGATTCGTCCGATCAGAGATTTTAGTTCCATCACGGCAAATTTCTGACCTGAAAAACACAATCTTGTGATCATTGGAGAGACAATTTTTGTTCGTGAATTAATTAATCCATCACGTTGTATATCATATACCTATGCAATTACGCGGTCCAGCGCTAAATGGCACGTATGCAAACGGATGACGGTCCTTGCTTCGTTCGGGCAGGAATCTGTCGGGGTCGAAGTTTTCAGGATCCGTCCAAAAGTTCGGATCCCTGTGCGTATCGTACAAGTGTATCATGATGTGCGAGTCAGCCGGGACAAGTGCGTGTTCTACAAAATATATAACGAAAGGACCTTATTAAAATACGTCTGCGAAAAATCTTACGCTTCAAAATCAAAAATCAAATATACATTACTCAATTGCAGTTCTTTTCGCGTGTGACGAACCAATGTTGCGACTGGTGGGAATAGTCTAAGTGTTTCCTTGATGCATCTCTCGAGGTACTGAAGATCCTGAAGATCAGACATTTTTATTTGCCCATTATTTTTATCCAATATCTCGGTGACTTCAGCCCGTGCTAAATCCTGCAGATGAAAATTGCATTATTTTTAATGAACACATTGACAAATCTTCGTGACGATCTTACTTGGGCCTCTTTGTTTTCAGCCAGTAACATCAATGCAAAAGTCATAGCCATTCCCGTTGTGTCGTGAGCCTGAAATTAAATCAGTAAGAAAACATTTTTGGACCACAAAATGTAACGTGAATCAGATTGTGTTGCACTAACTTCAAATGTAAAAGTATCGACTTCTTCCTTGACTCCGTCGTAATTAATCAAACCTTTGTATTCGGCAGCCAATAGAAGGTCAAGCATTGCCAGTCTTTTCTTCTTTCCTGAAATCATCGATCAATTGAACAATAATTTCAAATATTGTTACGCGTATGAACTTACGAACGTCGACTTCGTGCCACGTATCTTTTTCAACATTTTCGAGGAATTCCTTCAAGTATTTATTTTCAGTCCGCTTGTGGTACTCTTTTCGATCTCTTATGACCTATTCGAAAAGTAAATTTTTAACAAGAGTATACTTGATAAAACAATGAATGTGCCGAGTAAATACTTTGTCTGTGAATCGATGTAAAATCTTCACCGCGTTCCTCTGAACACTTCCCATTTTCCAAACGAAGTTCATCATCCAACTTGTTATGTAGGGTCGAGGCATCCTTTAGTATTTTAAATAATTTCACATTTAACAATATTTTTACAATCAAATAACACATGATGTAATTACCTGTAAAGAACAACGTTTCCCATATCGTAAACTGCTTTTTTATATTCCTCGACAGTTTTACGATCAATCGTATCTAAATCGACACCCATTGCTGATTCTGAAAGTATCATTTAACAGTGTGATTATTTATGAAATACATTTGAAATTCTATGAAATCATAAATCACATATTCTGCCTCAATAAAATTAATACCACATATTATATTCAAAGTACATTTCGAACAAAATGGCATGAGGCTCTTTACAATTTCTCTATCGCCATTTCCTTTTTTAAGTTCGTCCATTAGTTTTTTTCCCTCCTCATTTGTTATCTCCATATATTTTTTTAATACACTGAAATGAAAAGCTGGCGTCAAAATTTTCCTTCTGTGACGCCATTTACTACCTATCCAGATAATAGTTATAAGTGATAAATATCAATTGTATTATACTTGAAACAGTCATTGCATGTGAAACCGATAATTCACCTGTACTCGTAAGTAAGCCAGTTTTTAACCAAGGATGAAGATATTCGTAGATGTAACCTTTGTTGATGCATTTTTGACTCGTGAACAGAATTTCCAGATCATCTGGATGGCGTACACTAATTACTGCTGTCCTACAAAGCCAAAATCGCGTTATGGGATAGTATTTCTTTGAGACTTCTCGACCTATTTTCCAAAATTCATCTAAAAATATGATTATCATTACCGATCGATACCTATTATTCACCCTATCTGTCCTTTTTTTACGAAAATATAAATAACACTCACGTAAACAATTCACGTTGAACTTGAGTAAATTGCCGACAAACGGGTATGCAGTTGGTCCGGGTATTTTACGTAAAATTCGTCCTCTTTTATTATAACGAGTAAAAATGTGAAAAGCCAAAGGGCCCACGAAAAGCAATAATATCAGATAAATGATCATGTTATTGATGTTTGACAATCAATATGAACTAACTATGAAAAGCTGCATTATAGCGTTATTAGAAAGTACTTCCAAGCAGTCTACGAACAATCTGGCGTAGCCTTGTGTTGTCGTTCGTTTTTATAGGCAACATTCGCAGTCGACTGTAATTTGTCAGTAGTCAATTGTCGGAGTATTATTTTCGAGTCTAAAAATGAACTTGACACGAATGCATAATACACGTACCAAGAAAAAATTTTCTGCCCTTATTTATAAATTATTTGAAAAACTATTATTGAAATTTTTGTTGTATTTATACAAATCAAACCTTCGAATCCTTCGAGAAATTTTCTTTTTTTACACTGTCGCTCTTTTTTACAGTCTTACTTTGTCCGTCGCATACGAAATTGTTCCGTCTCGGTGAAGGTTAAAAAGAAGAAGCGTGATTAGCCTGTGAAAAAGATGGGGGGAAAAGTCCCGAGGCCGTGAAGCTGATCATACGAGAATGATCTCGACCGTGCGTAATTAGACCAGAAAACTTTTGTTCTTCCATAAAATAGTGTACATTTTTTCTTGTGAACAATAATTTAGTATGATTGCATTCATTATCCGTAAAAACTGTATTTTTCTTTTTTGTAAATACTTATAAGTACATGATGGAAAGAAAAAAAATTTATTTTCAACTCGTACGGAGGAGTTTAAAATACAATCATTCGTTTATTTTAATCAACTTGATGTAGACTGGTTTCAAAGGACGCATGACAATGTCTGCCGTTAGTTTCATATCTTGTAATCTATCCACGGGCTCCAAATAAAAATTGTACAACAATTGAGCAAGCAAATATTTCATTTCCATCATAGCAAACTTTTGGCCTGTAAATTAATCGCAACATCAATTTTGTTTCATTGAAGATTTATTTTTTGAATAATTAGTTTTAATTACCAATACAGTTTCGTGGGCCCGCGGCGAATGGTACATAAGAGTAGGGATGACGATTTTTACTGTTTTCAGGGAGAAATCTGTCCGGATCAAATTTTTCAGGTTCTGTCCAAAAATTGGGATCTCTGTGCGTGTCGTACAAGTGCATCATAAGTTGCGCACCTGCTGGTATAAAGGCATTCTCTGAAAATGAAAATAAAAGAATCAAAATTGATAGTATTTTTATTTTGCGATTAATAAAAAATAATTCTCTCCAACGATTACTCAATTGAATGTCTTCTGATGCATAGCGCATTATCGTAGAGACTGCTGGATAAAGTCTCAGCGATTCTTTAATACATCTTTCTAGGTAATTAAATTTATTAATCATTTCTGTTTTATTAATTTTTCCACAACTTTCGTCCAAAATTTTAGTTACTTCGGTTCTTGCTCGTTCCTATAAAATTATTATTTTTGTTCTTTTCATTTATCTAGGTGTATTTGAAGATAGAAGGCATTAATAAAGTCAATCAACCTGTGCATGCTTATGTTCAGCCAATAGCATAATAGTATACACTAGTGACATTCCAGTTGTATCATGACCCTTTAAAAAAAAAAAATGGAAAGAGTTTTTATAAACATAAGATTACTATTCCATTATTTTATAAAATAATAGATGTATGCACACTTCAAATGTAAAAGTGTCAACTTCTTCTTGTATGCCTTCCTCGTCAATTAAACCATCTCTTTTTGCTACTAGCAAAAGGTCGAGCATCGATAACCTTTTTTGTCCTGTAAAATATATATTTTAAGTACTTTTCAACAATACATCATAAGTCTATTATCTAAAAAATAATACCTAAATTTTTATAACTCATTCGGTTTTCTTTCGTTTCTTTGAGAAACTCGATTAAAACTGTATCCTCATTTTTTTTATGGTACTCTACACGTTTTTCTATAATCTAGTAATGAAAAAACAAAATTTCAATTGAAACATCAACATGACGTACGATTTTTCCTGACATACTTTTTTGGAAAACGATCTGAGAATCTTTACGGTTCTTTCCTGTAATTTATTCAAGTTGTAGAAAAATGGCATTGTCCAATTATTTATGTATGGTCTTGGCACTCTAAATATTTTATAAACTTTATCAATTAACAATTCCAAAATTTTTATTCCAGTATTCTTTATACCTGTGAAGAACAATGTGTCCCATATCGTGAATAGCGCTTTTATATCTGTTTACTGTTTCTACTTCCATGTCATCTAGTTTAACACCCATAGCAGCTTCTAAAATTATTTAAATAATTTTTTGTATTACCAATCTAAAGATGTTTATGAAATGAAAAAAAGAAAAAAATTACCGCATATAACGTTTAACGTATAATTTGAGCAGATTTCCATTAAGTTGTAAGTCATTTTTTTATCTTGTGCTTTGAGATTTTCGATAAATTTTTCTCCTTCTTCTTTCGCTATTTCCATGTACTTTTTTAAAATACTAAAGTGAAAGGCTGGAGTCAGTATCCTTCTTCTTTGACGCCATTTTCCGCCTGAGTTGAAGAGCGCATATATGAAAAATATACATTTAATCTAATTAATGATTACGAGATCATGTTTTACCTGTCGTTGTCAATAAGCCATCTTGTAGCCATGGCTGGAGGTATCCATATGCATAACCTTTTGAAGGAGTTTCTGACTTGACAAAACTATCTCTAAGTCGTCTGGATGGTAAATATTAATGATACCTCCCGAGATCAGCAAATACTTTGATATCGGGTAATACTTTTTATTTACTTCTCGACCGATGTCCCAAAATCTATCTATAATCACGCATTGTATTGGAATAAGTAATCATTCAAGTAAAACTTTTAGCATCGATAAAAATTTTACTTACTTAAACACGGTTTACAGAACATAAATATATTACCAAAAAATGGTAATGGATTCGGACCAGGTATCTTTTGCAAGTACCGTCCTCTTCTTCCATATCGCGTCAAATAGTGAAAAATAATTGGAGTTATGATTAAAAGCAGCCATAAATAAAACATCCTTCGAAATTTTGATACAAAATTATGTATTTATTACACATCAAAATAAACAAATTTACTCATCCAAACTTTGCGTCGAAGAATCAGATAGAATATAATAGCGCTTGAAATGTAATGTCAACTCGCGAAAGTTTGGAACTGTCGCGCTTCTGTTAATAATATCTATCTGGTAAAGAATTCTACTAATCTAATCACAGCATCAACATAATCCTGCGCAATAAATCATTCTTTTTTAGTGGCTACACAGCAATAATACTTTATTTGTGGACGCTTGCAATCTGCGTCGTCGATATTCAGCGATAAATTGGGACATACATGGGTTATTTCACAAAAACAGCGATATTTCATGAAGCCTATGTTTATCAACAACGCATTTTATTATTTTGAGACAAAACTTTTTTGAAACAGTGCAAACTAATTTTCTCTAGATAGCCCTTTTAAAATCAAGTCGAAAAAAATATTTTACGTGACTGTAAGATGGAAAAAACAGGCTAAAATGCCATTACCGTGATGTGAAGCATTTAAAAATCACATTTTTAGCAACTTATAATGCATATGCGTTGATATTTTAATTTTTTCAAGATATATTTTCCGAAAATCTGAACCATTGCACCCTTTTTAGGAGTTTAGAATGTTAAAAAAAAAAAAACTTCACAAGTGTACAAGGCGTTTCAATTGTTAAGCTTGGTTTTGACACTTGAATTGCGCGAGACAATTGATTTAGTATGGCCAAGTGTATCACCAAAATATCCCGTTTTTCGTTAAATGACCAATATACTATTGTGCTATCCGATCATCATAATAAATATAAAAATATGTGATTATCTTTTGCTGACAAACATTCGTTTTTTTTTTTTGTTTTTTTCATGACATCATCTTCAATTAAACTTTGATTGATTTCAATAATTGTCAACAATATGATACGAGACTTCTCTTTTGACAGGCAGAATTTGCTTGACATGTTAATCTTCCAATGTATTTTAATAATGATGGTAGGATGATAATGATGGTGGGATTGAGTTGGAATTAGGTAATATCTTTTAAGTTTTAAACAATTTTTCTAAACTAGAAGCCTTCTCTCAATTTTTTTCTATACTTTGCTCTTATACTCACGACTCACGAGTCTCACGACACTGCTGGCATACTGATACAACTTCTAAGTATATAATTTTACAACGTAGCATGTCCTACATTCGAACACACGTTCTGCCATGTATAAAATTTATTGTACTAGGCATGCCATGCGCGCTTCGCGTGCGCTTTTCCAATTTTTATCAACGACAAAAGAATTTTTTTTCTTTAATTTGCATAATATACCATTGACTATTTTCAATTTATTTTAATCAGCCTATAAGTTTTTTTTTTAGTACATATTATTATTTTTTTAAATTATTATTTTATATCCGTATTGGGTGGTAGACATTATAAAATATATAAAATTTAATTTAAATGGTTTGCCGGTTATGTCTGCAGCTAAAAGAAAACCATGCGTTTTACCTATACATGGGCATTATTACAATATATTATATATTTTGTCGAATTGTTTTGATTCAATCAAGAATACATCCAATTTAAAGATTTTAATCGATCTTTACAGGATTACGTAAACACTTCAAATACAAATTGTAATTACATTTTAATAACATTTTTTTAACCGTGGGTTTTGTTTAAATCAGTCATGTGAACATTCGACATTATTCTCATTTCTAAGATAGAAGAGGATCATTATTGTAATAATAATAATTATTATTACTATTAATATTATTATTATTATTATTATTAAATGCAAAAATTGAAACTAAAAATCAAAGTAAAGTAGTTAAGTATACAAATTTTGAAAAAAAAAATAAATTGAATTTAAAAATAGCGCTCTTTTATACAATGACCAATGACACGACGACCACATGTTAGATTCAGCCAATGCTATTGAAGCTTCACTTTAAGGCCATAAAACTTTTAAGATGGGATGATTTATTTTAAAACGAAATCTCTGAGTTAAAAAAAAATCAACATATTTATTCAGATCAATTTTTTCATAAATTGAAAAGCAAATAGCTATCGGTATTTCAAAGTGTTTTTCCACAATACTTTATATTATTGGCAATGAATAGTTCTAAATATAAAGGTAATACATGAATATAATGTTTTTTAATATATTAGTCATAGCATTTAACATTAAAATCGTGTGTTTAAATAACTGTTGAAATATACTATTAAGTTTGATTAAAAAAAAAGAATTACCATTGGAATTTAAAATAAAATGTTTCAACAATACACCGGTATTAAAATATGGCGATTTTTTCCCCCAGTAAATAATAACACTCGTAAACTGTAAAATTAATCACACACAAAGAAAACTTTTGCAATAAAAATTTTATTTTGTACAAATATGTTTTTATAAAACTCATTTATATAAATGGAGTGTACATACTTACTACGGCATATTACCAAAGGATCATATATATTTTTGTACGTGATAAAAACTGCAGAATTATTGCGCAAAAATATGCCCTACTACTCATTAACAGCTAATTTCTTCTTTCATGCAACATGTTTTCTTCATACACTATATGGTTTATCTTGTAGCAAATTACGTATTGTCGAAAAATAAACACCACGACAGCAAGTAAATCTACAAGAAAGAAAAGATGCACTCGTTTGTTAAAACATTACAAGAATAGTCAAATGATAAGTGATCAAGAGATTGAATAGTATAATCCTCCAGAGAATGTCTTTCGAAGCAAAACCTTTCTCGTAGTCGTGACATGTTTACAAAAATAATGCCCGGTCAGTGTTTTTCACGCTCCATGTGTTTTATAGCATTACTTTTGTCAGCGTACTCTTTTCCACATTTGGTACACTCGTACGGGCGCACACCGGTGTGTCTTTGCATGTGTCTTCTGAGATCCCAATTTTGCGAAAAGGCTTTTTCACATCCGACTTTCCCGCACTTGTAAGGACGCTCGCCAGTGTGTGTGCGCTTGTGTCTTGTGAGATCGCTACAATGAGCAAAAGCTTTGCCACATTCGCGTTCTTTGCACTTATAGGGACGCTCGCCAGTGTGTGTGCGCGTGTGTATTTTGAGATCGGAATTTCGGCTAAAGGCCTTTCCACATCCACGTTTTTTACACTCAAAGGGACGCTTGTCAGCGTGCACAACCATGTGCCGTTTGAGGTAAACACTTTGACTAAATTGTTGTCCACACTCCTCGCACACGTGGGGAAATTCCCCGGTGTGTAAACGCTTGTGCGTCGTGAGATCACTTTTGTGGGCAAAAGCTTTTCCACAATCATCGCACTTGTGGGGACGCTCGCCAGTGTGTAAGCGCACATGTGCCGTAAGATTACCCGCTGCAGAAAAAGCTCGATCACACACTTCACATTTGTAGGGACGCTCGCCGGTGTGTTGCCGCACGTGTTTTATGAGCAAACTTTTGAAGCCGAATATCCTTTTGCAGTATCGACATTTGTGTTCACCCATTTCCAGAACCTTTGTGAACAATTTTACTGCGATATTATGAACGTTAGTTCCACAATCGACGTTAGTTCAACGGTAACATTCCACGGCACTTTCACTGATAAGTATTGGAGAGTGTTTATTTTGAAACGAACTGACTGCAGTACTATATGTACTGATTCATTATGATGATTCTCAAAAAATTTGTAGCTCACAGCAGAGCTGCTTAAGTATGTTAAATGTGAATGACAATGAAGCGTTATTACATAGCGACTACTTGTGAGCCGAGCATGGAAAAAACTGGACCCTTTTCGAAAACAATCATTTCTTTTACTCGCTGAGAAATCAAGTCTATAATAATTCAACTAATACTTGAATAAAATCAATAAAAATGAATCAATTTTTTTACCCGCCAGAATTGCCAAGCCAGCCAACTAGCCAAGCTACGATGCGACGGTCGAATTTCGACCGGTAATATATATCATACGTGGGTAAAAACTCAGGTTGATTATGGTCATCTGTGGTTGATATTTGCATGATTTAGAAAATATTAACTCCATAGGGTATAAATGCAGTTGAAACTGTTGAAAGAAATATAAAACATTTGTACACTTAAAAAACAAGCGATAAATTTATGCAAAAATCTAAGCTTTTGTATTTTACATTTTGACCTAAAATGTACAACAAAAACATTATTAGATACACAAAATGATTTTTTGGGCAATTTAAAACGATTTTCGTTGTTTGAAGCGTCAGGATGAGATTGTAGAGTAAAACGTATGATACAAAAAAGTTGTATGTCATTGAGATCTACAACTTTTTTTCCGAACACCCTAGCTTAAAATGTTAATTTGCAAAGTTACAACGAAAAAAGAGATTTGTTTACCTCGAAGCTCTATAGTAAAAGTGCTGGGAATTTTTGTTTCTTTGGCGAAACTTCTCCGATTTTAAACCACCACGTTCTACGGTGAAGACGAAGATGTATCTACCAAATTTTAGATCAATCGGATGAAAATTACTTGAGTTAGTCTGTAAACTTGGTTACGCACACACGGGGTTGATTACATACACCATAGGACCACTTCGGATCGCACTTATATTAGGATAAAAAAATGGTGACGTAAATAACGGCCCGATGCTTCGCATTCGCGTTCAGCGGCTTGAAAAAGAAAAAAAAAGCCATTCGAATGGGCTCCACCGTTTTCGTGGATTTTAATTTTGTCGAATGAAAATACTTCGGACGTTGGCAGAATCGTTACGCACAATTCATCCCTCCTTCCAGGCCCTTTCTGAGCAGCATGAGCGGCATCCCGGGCGTGCACCCAGCCTCGAACCTCCTGGTGGAAAAGCCCCTCCGCTTCACGGACTCGCCCCAACACTACCCGCCGAGCACGGGCTGCGTAAGCGCGACAGCAGGCTCGAACGCCCCGACCCCGAGTCCGCGCCGCAAAAACTCGGCCGCGAGCATCAGCGAGCCGGACTCCTACTCGGCCGAGCTGTCCAGGATCGACAGGCTGCAGGCGCCTCCGGCCTACGCCTCCCAGCCCGGTTACTCGGACTACGGGCCGCCCGTCTACTCGACGCTCCAGGCCCAGCCCGACTACTTCAGGCCCATCGAGCCCGGCTACCTGGCGCCCTCGGACTACCAGTGGGTGATGTTTCTTCGGTTTTT
>JAPYYV010011880.1:0-11573 GCA_030522625.1 Copidosoma aretas | reverse complement strand
CTTCTCTCGGATCATTAACTAATAAACGAAGTATATTCAAGTCCTCGTATATTTTATTCCGTGAGCACCCCAAGGCCATCATAACCCACGTAACAATACGTTGTTTTAATTCGAAATAACCTCGTTGCTTATGTTATTAATAAAATAATTTAAGAACTTATCAAGATATTTCTGCTGACTTTTTCTTTTACATATTGAAATATCTTTGTATGTTTTGTGTTAATTCTTACAATTATTTCCGAGTACACTAAAACAATAATTAATTTTTTATTTTAGATTCATAGAAAGAAGATTTCTGTCTGTTTGTAGTACGTAGAGCAACAATCGAGGATAACGGTTTAAATATTTCATCTTAAAATGACTTAATCTATTTTTCTTGTAAGATCATCATATTTTATCACTAAATTGCCTTTTTTTAAATCATTTTTTTTTAGATACTTAAGTTTAATTTTTAAACATCAACCCTGCGTTCCGTAGCAACACCTAAAAAATACTAAAAAAATTTATTAGTCGTTGTACATGCTAAAGGAAGTATTAAAAATATAAATTCAAATAACTGAATGATTATACTGCTTTATTTTGTGGAAGTTGTGAATAAGCTTAAGCCTTTGAGTTTTAATTATTCACAACTAAACGATCATTCCAAGAAATTATTTGGTACAACCACAATTTGAGAAGATATTCACAGGGTTTAGTATTAATGTTTAGAAAAATATCATTTTCAAAACTAAAAAGTAATATCCTCGATCGAAGTCTTTGTGAAGTTTTGTTTGTTTACGGAAAGAATTGAATACGTGATACGGCTATAGGGGTGTGGGTGAAGCTAAGTTCTGATTTCGGAAAAATTTGGATATGTGGAGTGGGTGTAAAGGGGGATGTTAATCCAAAGTATGATGAAGGGGCTGTGTGTGTTGGGGGAGGGGGGAGGGTTGATAGAATAATTGACAAATTTTACTCATCCATTATAACGGAAAAATTGAAAGAATTTTACCTCGTTTAATGAAGGGGGGGGGGGCTATGGGAAGAGCGTGGTAAAGGATATTGGAGTGTTCAAAAATTGGATGGAGGGTGTGGGACGGACATGGAGGGCTGTGGAGGGTTCAGCCTACAATAATTTCGGTTAAAATGCTAAAGAGAAAAATCCTTATTTTCTAATTTTGTGGTGGTGGTGTGGGTATCATTGAGGGGCCAGCAGGGGATATGGGAGAGCCGGGTGGACAAACTTACCAAAATCATTGTATAATATAGAAAAAATACATTACAAAGCCAAGACAGCGAAGATTTTCTAAAAAAACCACAGTATAACACAATCGTACCTTATAGTTGATGTAGAAATCACCTAATTTATCAACTGCTTATAAATAACTTTACGATCATACTCACGAAAGAATTTTGCTGGGTGGTGCAGAGCGAGACGAAGTGATAAAAGATAGCAGCACTAGCCTAGTCGTTGAAACACTATTAAAAAAAAAAAGTTTTTTTTGTATTTAACTCGCTGATACTCAGACAGCTACTAATAGATTCATTTTAAAAAAATGGAAGATGTTTCCAAAGGTGTCTTGTTATTAACCATCCCATGTTCATCCAAATTTGCGAAATGCTTTTGATTACTTAGACAAAATTCCTATCTAGAAAGTTGTTTTATTAAAACACCAATAGCTGTCGAAGTATTAGTGGGTGACCCAAAAAAAAGCTTTATTTATTTGTAAATAGTCTCTCAATGGCTAGTCTGATTCTTCAAACACCCTAGTTAATATACGATTTTACGTGATCTTAAAGGGGGGGCTGACGAGCCTGGGTAGTGCGGGGTGATTAGTAAACATCGATCTAGAAAAAACTATATGATCTTGATTAATGCATACGTATATGTATATTGTATATTTTTTCATATGATATAGTAACTCAAGTAGGTTTGTAAAAACCACCATCACTACCTTCACGGCCCCTGCACAGCCCTCCACGCAAACTGAGGGAAATATTGATGGTTAATCCAAACAAATCGTAGTGAATCCCAACCCCCACTATCCTAAACACCCGCCAATCCCCTCACAGCTCCCCAGGTGCTTTTTAATCCTCTTTATTTCCCCTCACACCCCTCCTCCGCAGCTCTTCCACAGAATATGGTAACATTCATTCAGTTTCTCCGTTATCTTTAATTATTCATATCTTGTCACTTCCCTTTTTATTATAGTTACGATATATCTATTTGATTTATCTTAGACGTGTAATTCAATCCTAGCTCTTCCCGCCTCCTTTTTCCAGATTTAACTAGGCGTATTCAAACTTAAGCCCAGTTCCATTTTTGAAAATATATAATTTCTGATGTTTCTAATTTGTGTCTTCAATACATATTTTGGTAATGTTTAACAATATACAGAACAACAATTTAAATGAACTTTTCAAATTTTGGAAAAGTAGATAGCATCATGACGAAAGTAAAATCGAGGCAAATCAGTATAGAGATAAACGGTACAGTTATTGACACCTTTAGAGTGATTGACCCACTGTGTAATTTTTACATTTATATGTACAGGCTCGATTTAAAAATACACCTGGCGGTCAATTACTATTGGGGGGTCATCAACTGTACCGTCTATCCCTGGTAGAAAAATAAATTTTTACAACAAGTTTGAATAGATCTGTTGACTTAATTCATTGTAGGTATCAAGATCAAGCTTATAATTAAGTCAAAAAAATTTTTCATAACTGTCAGTTACCTAATACATTAATCTTTTACTAAAAGCATTTTACAAAAAAAGTGATTTCGCTATCATGTACAGATTCCAATAGCACGGAGTGGACAAATGTGTACAATCCAGCTAATAATGAGATATTATGCCGCACACCCAAGAGCACCGATCATGAAATGCAAAAAGCTGTGGAAAGTTCAAAAAGAGCTTTTGAAACCTGGAAAAAGAGCAGTGTTCTGACGAGACAAACTCTGATGCTCAAGTACCAAGCCCTTATTCGTCAAAATTCGGCAAGTTATTTTCAAAGCATTTTAACTAAATAATGAATATCTAGATACAAATGTATCTTTAAATCTAATTTAAACTCTTATTTCTACGCTTTCTCATTATGTGTGATTATATTTACAGGAAAAACTTGCGATGAATTTGGTACAAGAAAATGGTAAGACCATAGCTGATGCGGAGGGTGATGTCTTGCGGGGTCTTCGTAAGTTATAGTCTTTTATGCACTCATACATACGTACATAAATTTGTAGAGATGTTCGGAGACCAAGATTGGGCAACCGCAGAAGACCTGCGCTGGCCTGAGATCACTCGAATTTGCCGAAAGAACAGGTGTTTTTTGGTTCAGTTCGGGTAAGTTTGGGTGAATTTCCTTGATGATCAGATCTTCTTTTTTTTATATTTTTGGCTGGTTGCGAAGGTTATATTACTCATAGACGAAATCAAAACTAAATTAATTTGTAAGAATGAGTTAAAAGCGTATTAATATAGATGTTAACAAGTCTTTCAAAAGTAATCATTGATAGAGAGGTATTCGTAGTAGTTGTATTATAGTCTAACCTTTGAAAAAAGCTGATATGTACAGAAAAAAATAGATGATTTTAAACGGAAGTCGCTTGATCTCGACCAAAGAACACTTGATTTTCGAACAAATTATAGCAATCGTGGGCCGCTGCCGAACGACCACGGTCACCCAATGTCGGTCCCTGAACATACCTTGTACCTCAATAATTTCGCACATACACACGTTCATTAATGCATACGCGGACTTATATATACGTCAGACATTCCACGTCAACCAGGCTACCTAAATGACCAAAAATCATCGAGACCTAGAAAATTATTTTTGGGCTTAAATTTTTGGTATATCTATACCCGTCTTTGGGGCAGCGTCGCGTCGGTTCGGTGGTTAGCGTGCTAGTCATAGAACCAACAATGCACTGAGGGGAAGAGAGTTTGATTCCTGATGAATCCACTCGGTCTTTCTGAGCTGTATTTGACGGGAATTGTACTTTCGACACCGATTCAGATCCTTCGCTCTCGAGGTGGTCTATATGAGATCACACCACCGCACCAACGAATAAGAAACTGAACCCATAAACAAAGTGTCAATAATAAGATATATATAAAGAATTGACTGTTCCAATAATTAGTGTAATATGTAACCAATAATGTTAAAACGTATTTTATTACTGAAACAAGGCTAAAGGTACTCGTTTACAATAAAGCCTCAAAATTCATACACTACGTAAGTACGTATTTATTAAAAAAAAAAAAAAATCTATCCCCTTTAGAAATTGACCTGGCGTTTTGAAAAATTCAAAGTGGCGGATCCAATATGGCGGCCAAATTTTCAAATTAAAAAAAATACTATGATATTCTGCATAAAATTTTGAGTAAGAAACGTCTCGCAAATTTTTTAAATAAGTTGCCGTTTTAGAGAAATATTCAATAATTTTTAAAAATTTTCTAGCTTGATGAAATCTGAGATTTTGGTCTTACATAGGAAACAATTGATGATTGACATCTTAGATTTGTGAAATACTAAGGTGTTAGAAGTTCGCTAGTAATGAATCCAATTTCAGATGTCAAGAAATTCAAAATATCGGCCAACTTTTTACAATAAACGAAATTCGATTGAAAAATATACCATGATATTCTGCATAAAATTCTAAGAAAGAAATTTATCTTGCTAATTCTTGAATAAGGTGGCCGTTTTCGAGAAAAAAATTTACGAAACTTTTTAAAATTTTCTAGTTTGATGAAATCCTAGATATTGGTCTTATACAGAAAAAAATTGACATTTGGCATATTAGAAAGATTTGTGAAATACTCCGGTGTTAGGAGGTCGCTAGTAATGAATTCAATTTCAGATGTCAAGAAATTCAAAATTTCGGATATAATATAGCGACCGCCTTTTAAAAAAAAATAAAATTTCAATTTTCAACAAATACGGCAGCATTTGACACAAAATTCTAAGAAACAAATGGTGCTTGTTAACTATGAAATAAAAAATAAAATGACTGTTTTAAAGAACAAAATTTATGAATTCGTGAACATTTTCTAGCCAGATAAAATAAATTGCATATTTTGGTACTCTATAGACAAAACGGCCGTATAGGAAATGTTTGTAAGACACTATAATGATTAAGGTGGCTGATTACGATCCAAGATCAGCTATCAAAATATTGAAAGTTTCGGATCTAAAATGGCCGTAAGCTTTTGGGAAATCTCATAATGTAAAAAAATACAACCTTAATTTACATAAAATTTTATTTCGGAGATGTTTCAAACTAGACATTGGTTAAAAATTCCGTTTCCGAGAAAAAAATTTTTAATCAATTATTCCACAACAGACATTAATATGGCGTTTGAAAAAGTTTAACATAGCCGATCCAACATGGCATTAAAAAAGACAAAAAGTTAAAAATAATTACATAATACAGTATACAATTTTTTTTTTCAGAGATGAGCTTTATTAGAAAAGAGATTAAAAATGCTACCGTGTTTTTTGAAATTTGAAATTAATTCGTTTTTGAAAAAGTAGCCGCCATATCGGATTCGAAGTTTTGAGTTTCTGGATATCTGAAATTGAATTCATTACTAGCGACCTCCTAACACCTGAATATTTTACAAATCTTTCTAATATGCCAATTGCCAATTTTTTTTTATGTAAGACCAAAATCTATGATTTTATCAAGCTAGAAATTTTTAAAAGTTACATGAACTTTTTCTCAAAAACGGCAATTTCATTCAAAAATATGCAAACGAAGTTTCTTACTAAAAATTTTATAGAGAATATCATAGTGTTTTTTTAATTTAAATTTCGTTTAGTTTTGAAAAGTCAGCAGCCATATTGGATCCGCCATTTTAAATTTTTTTAAATGCCAGGTCCATTTTTTAAAGGTATAGATAGACAAAAATTTGAGCCCACGAACAATTTTCTAGGTCTCAATGATTTTTGGTCATTTCGGTGGCCTGATTGACATGAATTATCCGTATATACATACATGCATACATACATACATACATACGTACATACCCGAACAGAAATCTTGTTGAGGTGGTTGGGAGGCCTTCTTAAGGATATCTCACCAGCCTAGAGAGGGCATACGGAGGCAAAGTATTGTTGGGTATGAGAGGCCCTGCTTAGGTATCCCTACGTACCTAACCAAACTAAAAGTGGCATACGTATGTATATTCAGTGTATAGAATTAAGACATTAAAATATAATAATAATAATAATAATAAAATACACATTAGAAAGAGATACGTAAAGGTTTCATTACAAAATAATTATTGATAAGGAAATTGTTTTATTCATTTTAAATGAAAAAATCAAAATCACGAATTTAATAAATCAAGTTATTGATAATATTGTGTCAAGCCTCTCCGTAAAGTTCTTCGTTTTGGTCGTTTCTGTTATCCCAGCTCCACCTATCAGCTCTCCCAACCTAGACTAGACGAGTTAGACATTGAGAGGGTCCCTTCTTCCGGGAAATCCTTACTCTACTTTATTTTTTTATTCGCTTCTAAATATTTTTTTATGTGAGATAAGTATTTTGAAACAGAAATTTACGATCGTATTTTTATCTATTAACAACTTAGTGCCGGAAATTGGTGTTTTTTCAGTTTTCATTAAATATAAGAAAAACTATGGGCCATACAGGAAAATGTTCTATTTAAAAGTTGTAGCCCACTTAATTATCGACGATTAAAAAAAAGTTCTCCAACCAATAGTCCGGTTGCAAATTGCAAAAAACCACGAAAATCAGCATTCTCATTCTGTTTAAATAACCGTTCTTTGAATACAATTACGATGCTAAAAATCCATCAGAATATAGTTCACGTTATTTGAAAGTAGCAGTCCAAAACTGAACTTGATCCGACAGATAGTTCATGAACAATGGAATTCGCAACTAAAAAATCATCACCGTCCTTGATTTTCTATACCAAAAAAGTTTCGTTTTCAAACGTAATTTCTGATTCGACATTATTTGTTTTTTCCACAATTGCTTTATTTTTACGAGATTGCCCACGACAAGATGCACATACATCGGAGCCCATAAGGCCATGCTTTTTGCAGCTACATACTAAAGATCGACACCCTCGTTACACCTATAGAATATCGATTCCAAAAAGTTGGTCGGAAATAATGGTTCAGAACTATATTATGTGAGGTAAAGATATATTATGTAGATACAACTAAATAGAGAACTTGTATGCAGCAGGATTCAGCTAACTAATACTTTCTTTCGCTAGAGAGATCTCAATTGATTATATATCGATTATAATATCATCGATAAATAACGAGTAAATTGAGAAATAAATTAGTTCCTGAGGGTGTTAATCAAGCTCTCATGAAAATCGATATTACGTGACTATGACGTCAGTTCTTCTGAATTTTTAGAGGTTTATCGCCTTAAAGTTGCGCGATGTAAAACATTGAGTTAAGACGTCATTCAACCACATTTGAATACGCTTTGTCCGAAACCTACAGCAGACTGTGAGAGTAACTTACTAAGTTTATTACTTAAAAATATTTTATTGTAAATGACCAGAATGCTTCACGCTACGTCGGGATATCTACCAAAAGTGATTTGGACACGACAGAAGGTTATATCACTCCTAATGATAATAAGGTTAGCTCGGCTTTTTGCCCACCTGTGAAAACTGAATAGATCTCAAAATATTCAGAAGCTCTGACGTCATATCACGTGATATCAGTTTGAATGTGACCCGCAATTTCAATCAATTATTATAAATTCATGACAACATTAAAAAAAAATGTCGTACACGCGTACTCAGTGCACTATTTACTATAAAAAAAAAATAATTTATAAAACATGCAAGTTCTCTATTATGAACGGTATAATTCATTTGACATACAACACTACTTAATGATGGTGCTTACCGAAACTGCTACGTTATCGTTGGAAGTTAAAAGGTAACTTTATGGACTGCTAAATGATATGCAGCGGTCCATAGCTGTACGTGCTAATTGTAAACTGTTATCAGTATAGTGGGCAAAATGTCAAATGTGTGATGACTAAACTATGTAAGCACCGCCTTGATTGTTTTAATTTTACTATTAAGGTAACAGAAAAATGTAATCAAAAAGCTTAGCAGCAAAAAAAAAAATTTGTGGACCTTCGACGCAAAAGGGCTTACCGTCGGTATTAATATTTCGATGAGCTACCCCAAGATAAAAAAAAAAAGGTGAGTCTAGGACCAACAGAAATGGATATATTGCAAAATTTTACAATGCTTTGGATTTAAAACGTCGCGTTTGGAAAGTGCGCTCCGCAGCTCGGGCAAGAGACCAAGCCACCGCGTCGTGCCGCAGGGAAAGTCCTCTCACTGATCAACTTGTCACATAGTACGGGAAAACGTTATGTCACACTTCGTCGTAGCAACAATACAAAAAGCCATAAGCAGTTTCAAAATGACGGCTCGGAAAATATAGCGCTTCAACCGTAATATACTTCAACTTCAGGTCTTAATGTTGATAAACAAAGACGAAGCGTTTTTTTGAAAAAAAAAGTATCTCCGCTCCAATTGGTCCTATGGTAACTTTTTCTTTTAATTTGACGGAAAGTTCCAGAAATGCAATGCAATTAAAACCATTGTCGGATTGTAATAAACCTATGAACTATTAAATATGCAATTAAGCTCGAAATCGGTTTCATTGCAAAATGTTAGTTTATTTTAGTAAAATCATGAATTTTATCATCAAATATTAAAATATACGATTATCTTAGTATGTAAAATCAAGGGCGGTGATGTACATTCCCTCAAAAAATTTTTACACAAAAAAGCAAAATTTTCAAGTATTTTTAGTTGCGAATTTCATTGTTCGTGAACTATCTGTCGGATTTGGTTCAGTTTTGGACTGCTGCTTGTACATAACGTGAACTGTATGTTGATAGACTTTTAGCATTATAATTGTATTCCGAAAATATTTATATAAACAGAACAAAAATCCTGGTCTCCGTGGTTTTTTGCAATTTGCAACCGGATTATTGGTGGGAGGTGGTCTTTCTTTTTATCGTAGATAATTAAGTGGTCTACAATTTTTAAACGAAACATTTTTCTGTACAGCCCTATTTTTTTTTCTATTCAATAAAAACTGAATAAAATATCGGTTTCCGGCACTAAGTTGTTAATAACTAAAAATGCGATCGTACGTTTCTGTTTCAAAATACTTATTTCACATAAAACAATATTTAGAAGCGAGTGAATAGATTAAAAAAGAGTTAGGATTTCCTTAACGTAATTTTCACTATTCGCCTAGTCTACCTCTCCCCCCCCTTCCCCCAATCTTTTGAGTTACTAGAAACGCTGCTCAGACTAGTTAATACCAATTTGTCATTTATATGTTTTCCTTCCGCATAATTTTGAGTGTAACAATGATTCAAGGAATGTTAACTAGGGAATTTTAACTATATTAAAGCCTTAATAACTGTTTTTGTTATAAAATTGTATTATATAGCACTTTTGGATATAATATTTTTGTTGCTTCCTACTGCTCTAAACGACATATTTGGGGATCTGATAAGTGGAATTTATACTGAGGCTTTTTTCTGCACTGAGCGCATCCGGTGCAGAATAATAAGGCGTCTGTTTTAGTGTTTATTATTATTTAATAAATTGTAAGCTTACAAAAACCAAATCAATAAGGATTTACCGTCATATAAAAGATCCAAGAAGCTTTTGCTTGCGACGGTTGTGCGGAAATTGTGCGCTAGGCTAAACTGCCACATCCACTCCCTCTCTAGTGACCAGCTTGGCTAGAGCTGGGAATAATACGCGAGGAGCCGGCTTGGTTGACTCGCTGGTCGTCGTAGGCGATGGCCGGAGAGTCGACAGCCGGAGGCACTCGTGGCGGATTCAGGGGGGAGGAGACGAAAGGGGTCATCCCCCCCCCCCCCTTCCCTAAGCACTCGAAAACCTGTTAACCCTGGCAACAAAATTTTAATTTTAGAGAAAAAAGTATGAAAATTTTTACAAAAAACTGCCTTTTTTTTAGTCAATATTTATACTCAGGGTGATTATGCCCCCCCCCCCCCCCCCTCCAAGATAGACTCCTGCATCCGCCCCTGGAGGCGCTTGAAGTTGAGTGGCCTCTTGGTCTGCGTTGGTAGACTAAAAGCCCGGTTCGAGCTTCTGGGAAGACTGGTCGACTTGACCAGGCTCAGCAACTTTTCGATACGCCAGCTTCAGTTGATCAATGCACACGACCTTTCTTGGCCGTTGACGTGGATGACGAAGGTTCTCTGTTCGGTGCGTCGGACAACACGTTGGGGGTTTGTGAAGGGGGCCTCCTGTAGGTTATATATATATATATCTTATATTATACAGTTGTAAGACCCAGATTTGGTCACCAACCCCCCTCACCGCCCCCTTCATCTAGATATTTTTGAGCTTCCTCAAAATAAGGTAAAATTCTCAACATTTCTTCCTTATTATAACGTAATAAAACATCTAATAAAACAGCAAAAAAACCTACAAAAACAGCCCCCCCCCGTGGCCCCCCTTTCCCCCCCCCCCCTTTTCGGGGCCCCCCCCCCCCCCCCCCTCATCCAGTCCCTCCGGCATTAATGAAGACTATCACGAATTCAAGACATATTACTTTATTTTACATTGTTGACGTAAATTTTTTTTTAATGGTGTGTTTTATTGTGTAATGGTTAATAATATCTTTTTAGGAAACTAGTATTTGAAATTTTGTTTAGCGTATGAAAGAATGTATTAGAACTGCTGTAACTATAAAGATGGATACAAAAACAAATATCACAATAATCATAAATATTACATTACGGTAAGGCTAGATATTGAAAACAATAATATCTCCGAATAAAAAGCTTATAAAGATTTTATGTCAGGGTATTCATGGAAAGTGGTGGAATTTTGGGAACAGAGGTTGAGATTAAAAGTTTTGTAGAAATTTATGACATTAATGTTATAATTAAACGTGAAAATTTAAATTTTATAAACAGTATCGGTAGTAATTCAAGTAATTTGAATTTGACTATTTTTTCAGTAGCGATCGCTTCGATGAGGTTTACCACCCCATATTTTAAAATAAACAAATGAAAAAAAATTTGAAGTATATAAGAAATTAGAGAATACTTGATGATTTGTGAAATGGCACAACATTATGTATAGTTGTAAGACCCGTATTCAGTCAATTACTCCACGTCCTCGCCCACGCTTGCACAACCTAGATATTCTTGAAAACAACCAAAAAATAAAATATAATTATAAATATTTCTGCTATATTTCAACGTAATAAAAAATATACAATAAAATAGCAGATTATTAGTTATCAGCGTGTGTACGCCTGCATAAATTGAAGAATAAATTTTAGATTAAGCTATTTAGACATATCAATCAAAATATACAAGTACGGGGGTTGGTGCGCGAAGCGTGCATAGGGCGTAGCCCTGCTAGTATATATACAGGGTGTCCAAAAAGTACCGGGACGGCCAAATAGCTCAGAACAGAAACCGAGAATCAAAAAATATCCTATACAAAAGTTGTGGTTTTTTGACCAGATTATTTTTTGGTAACCTTTTTTATGACCCCAAAGTTCGTTTG
>JAPYYV010011879.1:0-14025 GCA_030522625.1 Copidosoma aretas | reverse complement strand
CCCGTTTCCGGAGTCTTTTTCGAGTCGTTTGCGCGATCGTTCCGTCCGTCCCGTGCGGCATTTTTTCAGTCGTCACCGCTGTGTGCAGTTGAAATCACGAGTAGGTTGGCCACTGCCATGGTACAGCTCGTTTGATGAAGATACGGGGGGGGGGTGACGATTTGTATTTACCTCGGACAAAAAGAAGAAACACGCTGTCCAAGCTGAATTTTTCACCGTGGATGTTTGTTTATCAGGTGCCCCAGCAATGGTCCGACGAACGGCCCGATTCAAAATTTTACGAGCCAGCTTTGATTACGTTTCACCAGAATAAAAAGCGCAACGCTGCAGCGGGACGATGATAAATCATTTTGGACAATCGATCCGTGTCCACTGGGAATACAATTAATGCTCGCCGGATGTTCTTTTTGAATGATTCGCCGGAGGATCGAGGCGGGGCATATTTTAGAAAAAAATTGGAAACAAAAATCAGACACCAACAGCGCGCTCTGTACTTTCCAGCCAGGTGCGCTGGATTATTCAAATCCTCGCTCCCCCCTTTTGGCCTCAACGTTCCGGCTATCCTTGTTCTCTCTCGCCCTCGCGAATTCGGCCCAGGCTAGCGAGAAAAATACGCGTTGATTCTCGCGGAAGAGTAAACATGGTTCTTGTACAACGGGGTGCTTTTGTCCAGCGCTGCTCTATTTCACGCCCCGGAGGAAGAATCCTTCTTTGATCCTGACCTGCTGTTCACATGTACGGCATTGAAACGTGGTACGTATGGCGCGTGTTGGAACATAGTATTTGTCGGCCTTCGAGTGTGATGCGTTTCGGGAACTTTTAACTTGAGGCTTTTTGATAAACTTTTTTTTCCCTGTCTTTATGCACTGTTCATAGTATTACACTGGCGGTAATTTCCTCATTTTTAGGTATGACTGCTCTACACGAGTATCTTACATTTTTATCAGACCGACAGATGAAACTTCGTGTAGATCGGTTGTTTTTGCTGTAAAACAAATTTTGGACAACAATTGGTGAGAACAATGATATTATCTTACACTGTATGTGAATATCGATCCAATTAAGCCCGAATTCATCGGGTCAATTCATCCAGTAACGGAACTAATTACGGTGGATAGCCTTTTCTACACATACATTACAAAAATGCAAATGAAAAGAGACAATGCTCATGAAAGTCCTATTCCTATTCACTCGACCATTACATCGGAACGATAGGAATAACTCACCAGATATTATCAAGTAAGACAATTAAGTAACTTACAACTTCCCACGATGTTGGGACTTGACTTTGGAGAGTTGAAAAAGTTAATGAATTAACAAACAAAGTTCCTATACCAATGCTACCTGAATTCTACAAACACCTTATCAAGCTGAATCTCACGATGAACGTGTCGTATAGAAAGGGACGCAAAGTCAATCGTACAACAGGCAAGCCCGCCAACTTCCTTCACTCTCGCGATCGCACCTGGCCACCGCCGAAAGACCCCCCGCGGGTTCCGGCATCAGGACGCCAATCTCATTTCCTCGGGGCCCGGGATTGAAGAAAACGTCAAAAGTACCAGAACAGCGCGAATCAAAGGCGCGCCGATCGAACGTCGCGGCCGCCCCCGTTTCCGAGGCAATCGCTCCCGTTGTCAACAGCTGCTCGCCCATCTCGTAAAGATCCGCGTCCCCGTCCTCCTTGTGCTCTCGCGCGCGCATTACGGACAATCACGAGTGCCTCTGGAGATTTACATCCACTTTGCTCCTCGTGCAAGGGACTCCGGCGGAAGAAGCGGCCTGGCACAAATACAGAGATAATCAGAGACGCGGCAGCGCTGGCTGGGGCGTGATTGCCTCTTTACCCCCCCCCCCCCCCTTGGCTCTTTTACGAGAGAAGCTACTTTGCGAAAGCGGTTTCTTTTCTCACTGTCTTTCTGCCAGTGTGGATCTGTGCTGTTTCTCCGTGATTCGAGTTTTGCGCGCCTGTCGCTCGGTCACTGGGGAGTGGAGAGAGTATTTTTGGGGAATGGATTTTTTTTAATTGTCCTTGGAAATCAATCGATGCGCCAGGTCTTGCGGAACGAATCGAAAGTGACATTCGAATGTTGGTGTAAGGAATTAAAAAAAAATTATCAAGATAGGCTTTTATCAATGGATAACAAAATTCAATTTTTGCGTGATTGATGTTTTAATGAAACTGTATTTTTATGGATTATTTCGTTTTTGAATTTTTATTTTCAATTTCACTTCAACCTCTCCGGAGGGTCCATCGTCTGCAAAACCAAGTAGAAACAGTCGAGTGAGGTAAGACGAGCCATCGGTGGCGGATAATGCAAAGGGACCTCAATTTGCGAGTACGCGATAAGAAAAGAAAATCAGTAAAAAATGTCAACACGATATTGCATTTTCATCCACGTCTAAAATGTATAACAGTGTTCCACCTATCCCGCTGCAGGCAGACGTGATAATAGACGGAGCTCACGGAGCGAGTGAACCCAAGCATATTAAAGATAATAGTATCGACATGAAACGTCTCTACCCTCCAAAACAAGGGGAACACAGTCACGTTGGGCCAGACAACTAGTTGCAGAAAAAGTTTTCGAAAATATTAATCCAGGCAGGCCGAGAGGATTGACGAAAAAAAAAAAAGAAACACAAAAAGAAGAGATAACAATATAAGCCCGCACGCCCCGGCGCTTGAAAATTCCGCGCGTGCATTTTCCACCGCCCCCTTATTAACGTAATCGCGTAAGCCGCTTAGCAAATTACCCCGGGCCACCGCGGGTCATTTCGTTTTTATTTTCTCCAAAGTCGCTGTCGCGGCGAGTGGGTTCTGTCGCGTCGTTGAAAATCGCGAGGGGGGGAAAAAAAACGCGGAAACAGAACAGTCGGGAGCGTAAAAAGCGCCCGCGGATAAAAGCCGAACGGAAGGCTGACGGGCCGAAAGGAAAGTACCCAGCCCCCCGGGCCGGGCGTAATTAAAGCACGTGCTGTGCTCTCGCGATCTGACGCTCCTCCTAACGTCCTCCCTACGACGTGGCGTCACGTTCGCGAGGTATACGAAGGGCACATGTCTCGTTCGCGACTAGCATGTCAGTTGGGATTGCCGGAGCTATCTCTACAGACTTGAACTTAGTGCGAGGTTTCGTTCGAGTAGCGCGTGGTAAATGTCTTGTAAAATTTGACGTGCTGGATCTGGTAATCTCAAAGCTGTTCACAACTTTGTGGAGACAGTTGGCTGTTTTTCACGTGATGCACGATACGCTCTTCGTTTGATAAAAATGTGGTGACCTATTCCGGAGGTGATTTGCGGTGATGATATACAAATGATATGATGCACACTGCGAGATTATCAATTGCTCGTTAATTTTTAAATTGATATTTTTAGTCAAAAATTTAATCAAGAACGCATTACTATATGCATCCGAAGAACACTACAATACGTATATTTAATTTTTTTTATTAGGACAATCAGCTCTTTATAATCTTCATTCGCCCATTTTAATTTTAACCTGAGTTCTTTCTAATTTGGAAAACCGAGTGTACATATAAGATCTCGGGTACAGCACTTGGAATAAAACTCATCCTTTCAGTAAGACGTCAACTATGTCCAGGTTCAACGGACAAAACATCCTACAGAAACTTTTAAACCTTTATTAAACTCAAATATAATCAAGAAAATTTAGGATTTAGTTTTCAAATTTTTACAACCATTGGAATTTGAGCACCGTCTTACCCGGGTGACTCGGGTGACGACGAAAAAGTATGCCGCATAGACAAGCTATTGATTCCCTCGATATACACTTATAATCGTGTTTTTATAGTTGGAAATTATTAAGTGTTGTTGGTTTTTGATAAATTATATCAAACGATGTTTTTTTAATGTTCAGTTTGATAGCTTACGTACTATTAGTTTAAGTTGATTGCAGCGCGCAAAGTGCGGAAAAGTTGACAAAAAAATGAAAATTCACATCTCATGTAACAAAGACTACGAGCCATTTACGGAACTTATAATAATCTACCAAAATTATTGAATTTAGTAAAGTATACTCTTGTCTTTGAGAATAAATACAAAATATTTAGGAAGCCATGTTGGATAATTTGATTTAATAAATATGTAATATACTTTGATTACTTAACTTGCATGTAGCTCGTAAAATTATTACTTACATTTTATCTGTATTAAAATGTTCACAAACAGTAGCATATTTTACATGATAAATAAATTTCAAGTCCTAAGTTAGATTATTACATAAAAATGTAACAATAAAATGATGCACTGCATTTCAGAACATAAAACATTATTAATCACCAGAAAAATAAGAAATATTCACGGAAAAACACAGCTTTGGTCATCAGTAACAAAGCTGACATTTCAGTTAAAAAAATAAGACTAATATATACCCTAAGGCTTTTTCCGTTTTTTAGTAATATTTAATTCAATATGAACAATAATAAACGAATTTCGAATTACCTAGCAAAAAAAGATAACACAATACCTGGTGGCTTGTTTTTCAATTGATGAGTGCCAAGTTGTTGTAAAACTCAGTGCGTCAAAATCCAAGAAACTCAATATAGATCGTGGACGATAAAAAAACCTTGTTTTCAATAATACCGTATTATATCCTGGTCTGGTCGGAATTCTCTTCTCACTTGCTGGAACTACAGCTCCGTGATATTTAGAACCAAGTGCCAACTAAAATGAAAAAAGCTCGGCCAACGCTTCTAACGGTTGTTAGTTATCTACGCGGTGAGGTAGATAAGCGGTAATGCTATACGAACACAATCTAACAAATAAGGGGAGGGAAGTTGAGCGGGAATGAACGTAAAAACCGATAATAAGTATGGATTAATCCGAACTTGTACGAGCCACGTGAACTGTAGGGGAAGAATCGGATAACCCTATTGGATACACATTTTTCAGGAGCCACAGTTTTTAGATGACAATATTTAAAGACTCGTCGTGTGAAAGATCTTCAAATTTAGGACTTGAACTTGAGGACGCATATAAGTTTATGCATACCCAGTAAGAAACGTGTATATATATATGTATCATCACACTGGTGTAAAAATTTCACTGAAATAGACAGGCGATCCTGTTGAAGCAATTTATGAAAATACCGGGGCGCAAGTGCATTCCGTCTACTGATGACTTTGAATGGCTGAGCATCGTCTAAGTTTTCACATGAGCTTGAAAAATGTTGATAACAATCTCTATGAATACATTCTTTTTTTTCTTCAATAATCTTCGGAACTAATGATTCCTAGTATTCTAAACGAAACCGTCCCAAAAGTTGCATCATAAAACTTATCAATTAATATCATCTGGTCCAGCGTTTTTCTAACTTGTATAGGCACATTGACTTTCTCGTGATCCTCGATGCGACAACATAGTTTGAATTATCTTTTCTTGTACTCAATTTTTTTTAAGATATACGATACTAGCAAAGTATGTCCTTCTTAATTTCGTAAAGAAAACCATGTCTCCTAATACACGCGCAAAAACTGCTCTGTGAACGCAGACATACGTCATTGCAACATCAAAGAAAAAAAAGGACAAAAACACAATTACCCCACTCCACCCTACCGCGAGTAAACGCTCCTACTTACCGAACGGCCGATTAGTTTTCGACACCCCATATGCTTATCCTCCTCTCTTATTCACCATCTCCTCCAACCCCATTCCCGAAGTGGCGGGCTCACTCATTTACTCGCACCCCTGCTCAAGGAGCTCATTATTCTCTGCCACGTCACGGCGCACCATTAATGAGCGCTCCTTCGACTGTGATACGCATGTACTTGCCGCCCCCTTCCTCTCGATTGTGGCGTAATTCACCTTTTCAGACGAACGGCCGGCTGTAAGAAGGAGGAAGGACGTAGGAGCGATGCCGTCACTCTCATTATGCAATGTATAATGATCGGTGAGGATTTCACGGAATTTTCAGAGATGTCACGGGCTGCTTCCAATTATGCGAGCGGAGGAGTGAGACGGGACTCGACCTTCCCCCTTCCCCCTTCCCCCCTGCATCCGATGTGCTCGGCTTTTCTTGACTTGCTACCGGATTGTCGTCGCATTTATAACGAGATGTCGGGGACTTTCGCCGTTGGGACTGTTGTGTAAAAGTCGGAGGATGGACTGATGCCCCGTCGTTTTGGGGATCGGTTTTGTAGAAAATTTGCTGGGACGAGGATCAAATCGTGAGAATTCGTCAAACCTAACCGACTTGTCGAATCGGTAGAACGAAAATGAGACGAAGGGATCTATCTGACCGTTCCGCTGTCCTATCAAAGACATGTCTTATGTTTGGACCACGGTTCGGATCTTATCCAGTAGCTGTAAGATTTGACGTCAGAGATTTGACGAATATATATCAAAAGGAAATGAGAATATGTGTTTTAGATAAATTAAAATTCAAAATAGAGACTGGCCTGGAATTTGATAATCTAAACGTCATTAGTAATACATAAAAAAATTCTATGACGTACTTCATTTTTCTTAACTTCAAAAATTGGTGTATAAGTCACGTTTAATAATAAATATACGGGTGATTTAATACATTTATCTAATCTTTAATATTTTTTCGTTCTGCATGTTAACTACAACCGCACGACTATAATGTCGTACATGCAATATTTCAAATTCGAATGAATAAATATTGAATCGTAACGAACTGCTATCTATTTGCCTAAAGTGTCGTCACACTGCTCGACCCGTCATGCAACTGGAGTTTAGTACAGAGTGACGTCAATAATCCACATACTAAAGCCCCAGGGCAACATATTGAGATAGTTTATGAACACAGTAATAAGAGGTACAATACGCCATGAGCTGATAATTACAGTGCCTATTAATATTAGAAAAATTGTATTCAACTTGATGAAAGTAACGTATCTTGTTTTAATGCTCAAATAACTCTGAATATGAGCGTATACAAAGGAATGCTCATTATTGATTTCGTAGAAGGCTATTAAGACTACATAAATGAATTCCATTGTATGACATTTGTGGACGTAAGTAATGCCAGCATTGTGTACAATATGTTTAATAACAATAGTGTGTTTAATTTGTAAGTAGAATTTTTTTGTATAAATTATTAGGCAAAAATTAGCGTAAGATTTTGGAAAAACTATGATTTAAACTTAGATACATCAAATAATTGTTGATTTATGGTGAAATTTGTGTCGTCGTGTAAATTGCTTACATAGAACTGCTTATAGAGTATATTCTATATCTATGTATAACTTAAAGAAAATACAGAAAATAATGTTACAAAAATTGGCCAAAACTGCTACATTTTCTATTCCTGGGTTTATCGTAGATCATCATGGTACTCGTACGTTTTCTGAAAGGAAGTGAAGAATCCTTTAGATCACAAGTGATTGTCTCACAGTAAACATGACTAGTGTATCCAATTCTGAATATATTCCAATAGATTTCAGCTATAAATTCATCTTATAAGTTTCCGACAATTTGAATGATACGACCAACAGAAATTTATTTTAGTCTCTTTAAACAAAAAGGCATCCGTCTATCGTCTGATTATTCCATCTCAAAATAGACACCTTTTTCACCTCGACAAAGCTGTTCCCAATAAGTCCGTTAATCACATTCAGAGACATAGCACAAAAGCGTGTGATTAGAGAAAGCTCGGCCAGCCCTTTGGCCGTGGATGAACGCCCAACGACCTGTACTCATAGCCTACAAGCGAAATCTTGTTAGGCACCCCCATTCACGTCAAATTAGTGCTGGCTACAAGAAATAAGTATACATTGTTAGTACTAGTAGTAAGTACAAGTTATGTTGGAAAGTGTTGTGCATCTGAATCATTTCAAAATTAAAGGTGGATTGTAGTTATTATGTTCCGTTCGTACGTAACGAGATAGCGATAGATTATACTAATTAATCAACTCAATTCCATCAAGTCAACCTTCAGTTCTAACTTGATTCAGTTTCCCGCGCACCAGTAAAACCGTTCCGGTAGCTCGACAAACTCCAACACACATTTGACGCCAATAAGGTCCAAACATTTCGTCCAAACAAACCACACTAGCCCCGGGACGAAAACTATTCCCAAAGTTATGCACACCACATAGCAAGCGGCAGAATCAACGCTTACAAACAAGCTTGGGAGCTTCCGCTTTTCCACGAGCAACATACGCGTCGAGCGGAAGGTTGCCTTTACGAGTCGAGCATGTCAGAGGGATGTAGAGAATGAGAAGGGGAAAAGGAGGGGGACACCGGCGGGTCGTAATATGAAGTATATGGCTGCCGCACGACGGCGACCGGAGGGATATCATTAATAAAGCACGCTACCGCGGAACTATCTCTCTCCTCCCCCCGTGTTCCCTTCCTCATATTCGAGCCACTGCGGAGCAGTGATGTCGTGTGTGGTTACTTCCTTCACTTATCGATGTACGCATACGTGATTGCCTGCAATATACACGAACCTTGTGTTCTGGAAGAGAAACGAAAATAAATTTTGTTAAATTGCCCACGTCTTTGTAAAAAAAAATGCGACGGTCTGAGTGACGGTTTAGTGTATTGAAAGTGCGGATGTGAGATCTGAAGAATTAAATAATAATTGCATTGAGTATCATAAGATATTATTTTCTTTTTAATCACTAGAAACTTCAACAGAATCAGATACGACAAGATCTAAATAGTTCCAGCAAAATTGAATTCTAAACGCAACGTTACGATTTACGATCATCCTGTTTACCATTTGTCAAATTTTCTAAGAACATTTATTTGCTACTTATTATCGTTCAAGAGTCACTTACGAGTACTGCGCAATTTTCTATCGTTTCGGGATTTTACGAGACAACTACCGAAATCACGTTTTCTTCCGCTCTTTCTCAGAGTCTGATTTCTCTCGATCCCTCCTGGGAACTCGGGGGCATTAAATCGTATCCCCTCCCTCTTCAGCCTCTATATCTCGCTTCGATTCTTCGATTTCATTCAACGTGACGATGAAGTCAGCATTGTTTTCTCGTCAACCTTATAGGTCGTTTGGTTTCGAGACACGATGTGATGAGGCTACTGCAGTGAAGTTTTTGATAGAACTATCAAAAAGATAAAGGCTCAAGGTGAAAAAGATTTAATTGTTATACGTTTGAATTTGAATTTTATGAAAGTGTAGAGCTGCAGTGTTTTAAGTTTGACCATATTAATATTGGTATCATTTCTATTGACAAAATTCTTTAAGGTTTTCACTCTTGAATCAACAATATTTGTCCATAGTTCTCACGATATCGCTGCTAGCTTTCAACATCGGAATGTTTCCAAAAATGGATGATAAATGATGTTTTTTATATTTGAAAACGTTAATTCTATTTGATCTCCTTCTAGCGATACTGAAAAGCTACGCTTATTTTCAAAAAGATTTTCAATCCTACAATTTCTTGATGCGATGGAATTAATCTTTTTTTTTAATTCGTAATGGCTCTATTATTACCACTTAATACTGGTACTAGAATTATCACATGACATCGTTAAGTGTTTACTATTGATACGTTGGAGATCTGAGTTGACATATTGCATAAAAGATCTAAAATAAAGATTTGATCGTTTTAAGAACTTCTATAACTTGCTAACCTTATGAATCAACTTGACAATTAGGTCTATAAAAGTCTACTTCTAGGTTTTCCCTGCTAGTCCTATGGTCCTATCTTGTCTGATTGTTCTTTACTATTTAAATGTCGTCGTAAGTATGGTTAACTAATAACTCGCTCATAGTATTTGGAACAAGCATAAAGGTCTCCCTCCTCCATTGGAATAACCTCGGGAATAACCCCATACATGTATTTCTGTGTGATCAGAAACACCGAATTTTTTTTTTCTTCAATCCGACGATAAAACAATCATCACCCAGAATATTATGATTCCCTTCTTGCGCTTCCCTATAGGATACGCTCTGCTAACAAAACGTTCCGAGCTTTTCTCCATCGACGTAAACGTCTGAGCTCGTCTGTAGTATAGATGCTCCCCTCCTCCTTTCCCTATCCCCGGGGAAGTCTGTAATTAAATGAGACTTTCGCAAGGGAGAACCGTAAAGCCAAGGCGCTGCCGGCTATACGTAGCTATCGGGGAGGGGTACCCACCAATGCCACTACTCTGCGCCGGGCGAAAGGGCGAGTTGGGCAGAGCCCGAAAATTTCTCCTCGCGTTTACCTAGCGCCACTCGACTACCTACAGGCCATATCCGCGTGCCCCGTGTGTACTCCCGTGTGTAAACGCATTACTAATGGAGGCAATTAAGCCCCGGCAGACATCAAAGAACCGGGACTGGGAGTCACATGATTGGGGAGGGGGGGGGGGGGCAAGCGTTACTCGGATGTACGGGGGGAGGGGGAGGATACCGAAAACTGGGATTATGCTGCCCCCGCTTGCCGCTACATCGTATTCGAGTTTGACGCTTTGATAACGAAAGCACGGGGGGGGTGGATGCGGGCGTGTGGCCGGCCGCGGGGTGGGGGGCGGGCGGGCGGTAGGGGGGGGGGGGGGGGCGCACGATATTCCACCTGTAATCGCTGTAAACGGATTAAGAGCGGCGGGAGTTCACGGTCGAGCTGCATGCGCTAATTTTGGCGCGCTTCCCTCTCTATTTGTACTTCGCTGCATCGCTGTGTTTTCCCTATCGCTTAGCGATATAATGCCGATGGACCGACAACGTCACGGGCTGAACACTTCACTTCACCGGAGGGCTTTTCGGCCGGGATGTAATCGGCAAAAACGTCGTAATTGGCGTTCAACGTGGGGAGGGTGGATGCATGCGTATAGGGGAGCTGCGATCTGATAACGCTTGTATTCGGCTATATATACGTTTGGATGTAATCGATGGGTACATACTATTTCGACTTGTACGTTTCGATCGGATAATTTGATGCTTGGCGGGTATTTTGAAAGAGTTGTTTTTAAAATGGATTACACAGCTGTGGTAATAGCGGATATGGCGGGACTGCGGCGCTTTTCAGCATAAAAACTGTTTTATCGGTTTTATTAAAAATTTGACTGATATTTTATCATCATGCGGGTGGAGATGAATTTGCAAAAAATTACGATATGCCGATAAAAATATAGATGTTTATTATGAAATAAAATTGATAATCTTGTCGTATAGTGTTTTCATACAACTATTGGTATTTTCAAGTCATACAAACTTTAGCTCATAAAATGAAGTAAAAGTATGAGTGACTCAACGAATTCAAAAGACTATCATCATTCGTTGGTTTATCTTGATATTATGTAAGTAAAGATTTTAAGGATTTTAACGCAAAGCCGATCGCAAAATTATTATAATACAATTTCATCACTTGAAGCATTGTATTTCTGTAAATAGACATTCACTTGAAAAACAATCGTCATATGCAAGATACATCAGATAACAACATTATTCATGTTGAATATCTTTTTTTTTAAACGAAAAAAGACTCTTTGAACTGCTTCAAGCACTACTTAACAATGTTCCGTACTGATCCATATTTCCAACGCTCGATCTTGCGCTTGATTTTCTCGACCCGTGAATAATATCAGATAACGTCACTTCAAAGTATACAATCTCGCTTCAAAATTAATAGCCGAACACGAGACAAGGAAGTCGAATGCTCGCGAGACAAACGATCCGATCAAATTAAATCAATTACAAAGGCGTACAGAAAGTTCTGGGATGAAATGAAAGAAAAAAGAGAGCCAGCAATTTATCACGTGGCAAAGAGAGAGAGAGACAGAGCAGCGCCCCTAATATACACGGTTGTATGATAAACGACCCGAAGACGAAACCGGAGGGAGGAACGTAGGCCCACCGAAAAAGTTATATCATGACACGAGCAATCTCATACTGTACGGTTCATCAGCTCGACTGTAGCTCCCCCACACAAACGCTCAACGCGAAGGTGAGGACGCGAGTGTTATCGCAGATGCCCAAAAGTGATAGAATTACCGTCAGATCACCATGCTAAAAATTTTTTCTTATGGTAAGCTGACCGTAATTCTATCACTTCTGAGAGCCCTGCTGGGGATTCCCCTTTCTTACTACTACCTCCATCAGCGCAGCAGCGTGTGTATATACTTATTCGATGCTCGCAAGGGGTATGCATTCCTTGGAGGCATTCCTCTGAAGTGGCTCTTGAAACTCAAGTGTACGGAGAGAAATTTTGGACTGAGAGAACACAAGGGTTTGTGTTCAGTGTTCTCTACAGTGCCAAGCTTTAAGAGCCCAAGCCTTTGGGCTCTCTCATGACAATCTCGAGGCCACGGCCCAAAGGTTTAAAATTTTCTTCGAACAAACAACATAACCTCTTAACATACGGGATGTCTGAACTACACCTAGAGAGCTGCTTCCGCACCCCGTCCAAATGTATGTTGCATAACCTGTCGTCAAAGGCACTGTTGCGCTTGAGTCAAGATGGCGTCTTGCCGTCTTCGCGTCTCCAACTATATACTGACTGTCATGCACTTGGCACACGTCCTATCACGCAGAAAATGCGCGGTTTTTCCTAGTGCGCTCATGCGCTGCGCAACTGTGTAGTAGGATCGCGCAATCACGCCGCGCATTGCGCATAGCGTGATTTTGGAATTGGCGCTTAATGTTTGCGCAGCTTACCGAAAAATCGCGTATTTTCTGTACGTGACAGTCAGTGTTGTTGCAGACGAGAAGACGGCAAGACGCCATATTGACTAAAGCAGAACCCTACGACAGTGCCTTTGACGACATGTTATACAACATGCATTTTGACGAGATGCTGAAAACAACTTCCAGTGTCAAGATGGGGTTAGACTGTCAGATTTCCAGCGGCCAGAGGCAGCTTCTAGCATCGCGTCCAGCCAGTTAAAAGGTTATGTTGTTTGTACGAAGTAAATTTCAATTTAAAAAAAAGTTGGAACAATTTGCAGTATTAAAATGTTTTACCTTAAATATTTGTATTATATATGTATACGCAAACAAGGTAATTTTTGGTAGTATGGTCATTATTTTGTATAATATTGTCAAAGTATTCGAAAAAATTCGCGCTGTTTGGACACAGGAAGGTAGACGCTGCTTTTAGCGTCCTGTCAAAATGCACTTTTAGCTGTATACATATAATATCTTGCTTTCCCTTCTTTCGGGCTACAAGTCCATAACGAGCCAATAACGGCTTGGGCTCCTAAAGCTCGACACTGCGTCGATCTGTATAATTCCAATAATTGGGCTGTGGGAGCCTTATTGTATCGAACTGTAAGAATCCAATGAATGTGCGAGCTCTTACAGTCCAAAATTTCTCTCCGTGTACCATAGGGGCGAGACTCTCCATTGACTGCTGGTGAAAAATTAGATTCGTTTCTCTCGTCTCCCTGTTTTTGTTTTCCTCAATAATGTTCTGCGGTGTGATGATGGCTCCTATTTTTTCCTCGATTGTTTTCAATAAATTCCAGGCATTCGTAGTGTTGAACCTATTTTTATTAGTTTTTAGTATTATTAGGGGAACTTATCGTACGTGGGATCACAGATCTGAATTAAATTTTAAAAACTTGCAATATTCTTATTTGTTAATTACGAAGCAATGAAATCTGCACATATAATTTGGAAAGTATTTTTACGTTTGAAAACAAGCCAAGTACTTTATTGTATCTGCACTATACGAGTATGGGATAGAGTTTTGACAACTTTGTTCCTAATCAAATTTCTACAAGTTATCAAATTATGGTTGAATTGGTCAACAACCGTAGCTCAAGACGCGCGAGAATTTGCCCATAGTGGTATACAAAATACCAATTTTCGACAAAATCAATCGGTAGACATCTTATTGCATTTACCTTCATTTAGTTATTGCTATGAACATCATTAATTCAACATGAAAACAATATTATTTTTCTGCGCAATCGCAGAAATCAATAAAAAATATATCAATACTCGGCGTCGCCATAATCATCCAACCTCTCAATGTTATCGAAGCAAAAAATAAAAATCACGAAACACCAACAGCTAAATAGCTCTGGCAATGAGCTAAAAAAAAAAAAAGTCGCCACGCAGAAGGGGGGCGGAAAGGATCGACGAGAGCGACGCG
>JAPYYV010011878.1:0-10560 GCA_030522625.1 Copidosoma aretas | reverse complement strand
CTCACGTTGTCCGTAACGTAAGAGAAACAGTTAATCGATCCCCGAAGAAAATCAGCGGAAGCGAACCTCCAGGCAAACGACGAGACTTGAACCAAACCAGGTCCTACCCTGCCCCTACACTGCTTGACTTCGGTGATCGACGAAACTGCAACTTTACCGCTGCGCCACCGTGTCGGTAAATATAGAAGGAGAAATGAAAAACTGAGCTTCATGGTATATATATTCCTCAAGTAGCTTGCTTTCTCTGCACACTTCTGGCTATATTGGTATATAATATATACAACGCACTGATTGACATTAGCAGACGAGCAAAGCTAAAACGGTAGGGCAATACTACCGTTTTGGCTTTGCTGCACACGACCAGTGTCAGCACTACTGAAAAAGTGGTGGCCGGCTCAGTTAAAATCGTAGAAGATTTTTTTCAGTGTAATATCATACTAAAAGAAATCATGACATTGAAGTAGCTATCCTCAGTTAGACTTAGAGCGTGATTGCCTTTCCGACCTGCATTCCGACTAATTATGTCTTGATCAGAAAAGGGTGTTAACCAATTATTTATGATGGTCGTCAAACCTACATTTTTACACTTATCTATCTCTATAGCGTTTATTTCGTATCTAATTTCTTTAAAAAAGTAACAGGTGGCGTCATTCAGCAATTGAGTATTCGTCGGTTCTGCATCACCATCTGCGTTAACTAAATTCCCGTAAATATGTAAGAAACTGCGAATGTTAGCAGACATAGGTCTTGATGCTGAATCGATGTACGGATCTCATCACTATTACCATACGTTGCGGATGCGTATGGCTGATAAGCATGCATCTAATAGTACGCAATGGATTTGTCAAAGGTGACCGGAGACTAAATGCTTAAAATCTCTTCCATGTTCAACGCAACAGACTAAGAATACACAAGTTATCTCCAACCAGGGCTTTTTATTTTTGATCCTAGATTTCTTAGAAATCACGTGTTTTGATGCGTTAGCTTTTGACGTTTAAGTGGTCTTCTCCGACGTATTGGTGGTTTGAAAGCTCGTTGCCGACTGAGTGCTGGACTACATATTGAGCTGCTCATATAGCATCTATGATTGTATACGATCCCCATTACAACGCGGGTTTTATGTACAACCTCACAGTTATAACGTCACCACGGATATAGGCTAGGTAACCGTCCTGATCGACTATGCGTAGTAAAATGTGATCGATAATGCGTGCAACGATGAGTAAATATATTATTTGTGAAGGCACTTCGACGATTTTGTATCCTGGTGGTGCAGCCGGGAAAAATTCGTGAACCGCATGAAAATGTTTTCCGTTTATGTAGGCTCCAGTGGTGATATTGCACTAGACTCGTAATGCGTTTATTTTAAGGATGGCTACAGGTGAGTCCGACTTATGGGTTGAGTTATCTTCTAGAACTCGTTCAGTAAATCCCAACAGACATCCTACAGAATCTTTTGGTCTTAAATCAATAGTATGGCTACACGTAAATATGCTGCAAAGTATATTATTGTTCAGTTTTATAACAATACTTATACTATTAACTTTTAATATGTCAACCAAAAATGACTCAATATCTCGAATTTCGTAGCTGCCTATTAGAAACGTAATCACGCGATTACCCACGTTAAATTTATTATTGTTATTGTCAATATTTGGGATTAAATTGAGCGTCAGGAGTTCTACCAAACCAAGAACGTAGTTGTATTTCGGCGATAATTAGATAGGTGGAGAATAATGCCCTTCACATATAGAAGAATTACCAGATAGAACTGAAGTCAATGTTTCTTCCATGACTGCTCAAGAGCGAATAAATGTTTTCTGACTATGACACACGCTTATATACTTTTCGGCAACCTTTACGACGAGAACCGTAAACACAGATGCCCACAATTATGAGAATTAAAATCTTGATATTTTTGATGGTTATACTTAACCTTATCAATTCTAAAGTAGAACATTAAATCGCAAAGTTGTTTGACTCTTTGCCAAGCTGTCCTAGCTAAGACTCTATCAGCTGAGTTTCTAACCTCAACGTTGTCTCGATTCTGGGAATAAGCTATATCGTGCTCCTTGCACGCTGCATCCAGTGGATTTATATCCGAGACACCTCTAGTGAGACGTTTTGTAAGTTTAGCACCTGGACCGCAGTACCGATAGCCCGGTATGTAAATTTCTATTGATGAATAATTAAAAACTCTATTCAGAAGACCATGCCCTCTTCGACGATGAATGATTATCACTCTTCGCAGGTTGTATCATGACTGAGCACCAAGGGGTGGGGACGCTCTATTTATACCCTACACGAGTACACAAGTACTGATCATTTGTTCCACACATCAGTTGTTATCCAGCCTTCATACTATACAGGCATGAAATTTAAAGAGCCAACTGTGAATCCGCAAGTTCTAAACTTTGACGCTTTTGTAAAACAAGAAAAGCACTCACATCAACATGGTAATTTGCTTCCAAATAGTACTCGAGCCGTATTCTGTGATCCATCCAACTGTGGTAAGACCAACAGTAAATTGGCACTAATCGTACATCCGAACGGCCTGATAACGTCAATCTGTATTTAAAGTCGCTTCAATAGCCAAGGTATAAGTTTCTAAAAGATCTTTGGAGCTCATAGATGGCGTGCAATAGTTTCCTTTCACTGAACATGAAGCAGTAGTATCTCCAGATGATGCACTACCCGATTCCATCATAATTTTTGATGACATAGCTTGTGAAAAGCAGGATAATGTGAGAGCTTTCTACTGCATGGGAAGACACAAAAACGTGGACTGCTTCTACCTCTGTCAGTCATCCGCACAAGTACCAGAACACCTCGTGAGAAACAATATTAATCTTTTAGCTCTATTTCGTCAAGATAAGCTTGATTTAAAACATGTGTAAGATGATCATGTAAACTCTGATATATCCTATAGTTAGTTACTAAAGAACTATACTCAAACTGCTAGAATGATGATAAATATGGATTTGTTATTATCGACAAGGACATATGGATGAATAGCGGTCGATATCGCAAAGGTTTCGACAATTTTTCTATAGATATAGGAGTGTATAGCGCAAACTAATCAGTCCATTCTAAGACGTTGAGGTATCAACATGTATAAGCGAGAAAAAGACGTACTTCACCAACTAGTGAAGGCAAGAGAAGCTGTGAAAAAGAAGTATCGGTTATTAAAAAATTCGGAAAAGATAAGGTTAAAAAAGAACTAAGTAAAACTTTTAAACCAATCGCAGATCCTCTCAAGAAAATAATTACTGAATCGAAGAAAGTGAAGAATAAAAAAAATATTCCATGACTTTTAATCTTTTTGATAATCCATCTACGAAGCAGCTACCCATCAAACAAATGAAAAAAGAAAAACACAGCGATGATGAGGCGATTTTTGATTTGGCTATCAGTCAAAGTGATTATAATGATGATGATGATGAAATGAATATTACTATTCAAAATCAAACTGATGATGGCAATGAGAACAACGTATATTTGCTAATAGTTCATGAAAAACAGAAAGAATTATTAGATTCAGTAAACGGGCTTCGAAAAGAAAAAAATGGAATGTATAAGTTTGGAAATTCATCAGTAAATTTTAACAACAATAAAATCAGAATGAACGAGTTAAAATATCCTATAAGCCTTTAATTGATGGAGCTACTTGTAAAAAAACATCCTACACATCTCGCATAACTCAGGATGATTTGGCCAAATATTACACACTCTTGAAAATTTCAAGTGCGCATCAAAAAGGATTTGGCAAACTAGGAACTATTCGAACGCATAATAGTAATAAATAAAATAAAATTATAGCTTTGAAGTTTGATCTTATTGCCAGCAAAAAGGGAAGATCATTATTGCCTCGCTACAAAATTGCCAAAACAATGCAGTCAGTGGATTATGTACACTGGAATGATCCTAATGAGCTAGTTGATAGACTTCGATTACTCGTAGCCAAAAGAGCAGCAGGAAATCCTAGTCATAATAATGATAATATTGATTATTGAAGAGTAGTGCGAAGGAGGGTCTATATATTAAAGCATATGTAAATTTCAGTCAGTATCAAAATGAGCATCGACATGTTCGGACGTAAGCTGGGTAAGACTGAAGGCAGCAGCTGAGGTCCTCCCGGTATTGGACTTAAAGTTACTACAGCTGGATAGTATGATCTAGATAAAAGGATATTATGCAATGTTGCAGAAGCAATTAACTCAAACGATGCCATGAATCTTAATACTTTTCTAAAAGAAAAAAGGCTTATAACGGATGAGCAAGATAAGCAAAGCGTAATGTTGCATAGTTTAAATAACTTCTTTACTCAGAAAATAGTGCAATCAGAGCAGGAAATGTTTACTATGAAAGAGGTATTGGCTTGAATTTCTAATATTACTCCAGGAGATGATTTTACCGAGTATGAAATCAATGGTATGAAGACTTACGTACCATTCACTTATCAACTGTCAATAAGGATGGATTGTAAGAAGGAAATTATAGCGAAGGAGCTCCACAAACCAGCTCGTCGTAACTATCTGCGACGAAAGTATGATATCCGTGGCTTGGATGAGACATGGCAGGCTGATCTTGTAGAAATTATACTTTATGCTCGTGAGAACAAAGGTCATAGATATATGCTCACTGTTGTAGATTTATTCTCAATGAATGCTTGGGCTGTACCTGTAAAGAGAAAAACTAGTGAGGATGTTACAGCAGCTATGAAGTCCATATTACGAGGTGGTAGACTACCGAAAAATCTGCACACCGATAGAGGTAAAGAATTCTACAATAAGAGTTTTCAAGACCTCATGAAAAAATACAACATAAATCTCCACTACAGTGACCTGAAAAACAAAATATGGACAAACTTTAGTCTCCGCGGAAATTACAAGTGGCTTGATGTCTTACCTGCTTCAATTGCTGCTTACAACGCTCAAAAGCATCGAACAATACGGTATAAGACCTATGGATGTCTACACTGCCAATAAAGCTTAAGTTTTGCGAAAATTCAAAGTTAATGAAAAAACGATAAAACGGCCAAATTCAAAGTTAATGATAAAGTGCGTGTAAGTAAAGCTAAAAATGTCTTTAAAAAAGGCTACACACCAAACTGGTCATCTAAAATATTTAAAATTTACAAAGTATCAAAAACTAATCCAGCTACTTATCACTTGAATAATTATAAGGATCAGCCAGTCTCCGGTGGCTTTTACGAACATGAGCTTCTGAATTCCAGATACCCAGATATATATTGTTATATGGTAGATGTTAAAGGGTTGGGGTTTGACGAATCTCATAACAGTTGGATCGATAAGTCAGATGCATAAAATAAGGAAGAAAAAGCAGAGGGGTCCAGTACCTCGTTCTGTGGTGAACAACCTATCTTTTACTTCCACATCCATCAACTTTCTGTTCCCTTTCTGTTTATTAATATTTTTAAATTTACATATTCAAATTTATTATCATATTGGTATACAATAAACACTGCATATTTTCTCATTTTTTCGCTTAATTCATTGAACAAATCATCATTGGTCTCGATTGCTTTTGACACACAATCTGGAATTAAGACTTTGAACTCGTTGTCGATGGTGATGATCACTCTGCATTTAAATCTAGTTTGCACTTACTTCAGCTGCGTCACAATGTACTGTCACTCCTTCTCCAGCTGCGATAACCTCATTGTCGGAAGATAGTTGTTGTTGGCGATACGGTTTAATGCATCCATTTTACTGAAACAGATACAAAAATATTTGATCAGCATATGCATGTGGTAGGTTTGAGTAAATATGTTATTTACCTCTTGAAGAATTCTTGCTGTCTTTCTTGGTGGTGTATACTCCCAAGGAGTAAGTAAGCTCATTAAGCGACAGAATGAGCTCGGCTGGAGGATGTGGCCCTATTCATAGCTCCATCCCTTCCACTTCTCTTCCCACCACTTTCTCCCCCTCCACTTCTTCTCTGACCACTCCTTCCACCTTCACTACCTCATCATCTCGATGAACCAGCATATCTACTAGCTGGAGATCTTCATAGTCTAAGGTGGTGTAGCCCCAAGGTAGCGTATCTGTGCTGTCAGAGAGTAACTGACGTTTCTCATCTTGCAGACTAAGAGCTATTTTTCGCTGTTGCTCGGCACGGACGATGTGTAGTCCGGATCAAATGTTGCTTTGCTGACATATGATTGTTGGCTTCTTGAAGAGGCAGTTCCAGGAGTCTTCAAAGCAAATTTGCACTTGTCAAAACGCTGCTTCATGTATGAATAGTGAAAATCGTATATAAGGGTTTTCGATATGTCTAGTACACTTAAACCAACATATATAGAGGTTGAGCCATATGTTGCGGGCAGAGAGGTAAATCATTATGGTCATCATGGATAGCTACTGCATACTCCAGATCTACTTCCAGTATGTAACCATAACGATCATCACCAGCACAAACATCTCCATCATCTGGTATATCTAGGAAGTTTACTCCCGTGATGTGGTCGACCCAGTGGAAGTCTCCTCTTGGTAGGAGCTGCGTCATTGCCCATCCGTACAGATTGTTTGCATCAAATAACATAAGGTATTTTTCTTCTTCCTCATAATTACATGCTTCTCCCATGTACTTATTGTTGGCCTTGGCGTATCCGTCGTAGCACTGACTTACACCTCCTCTGGTGCCTTTCTTCACAAACAAAAGCATGTCTATGTAAGTGAGAAATTCCAATTCCACCTGGGTGAGCTTCAGCATGCTGTCCCGAGTTAAACCAGGCATGGTGGAGTAACGTGCTGGATCTAATCCGTATGCTGCCATGCACGTTCACCGGAAGTTCTCAAAGACGTCTGCTAAGAGTAAAACATCCGTCTTCAAGTATAAATCAGAGAACTCTCCGAGTGTTTGAATCTAGAATGTTCTTCAAACATTCTGCGCGTGTTCGTAGTCTAAATCCAAAATTTTACTATCAGTCAACTTGCTGTAAAATTCTGCTTTAGTTGGCAGCTCTGTTTCTCTGTGTTCCTCTAGGGAACTCACATAGTCGTAAGGGAATACACCCTTTCTAAGCAAGAGCTTCTTGTCCTCCTCATTATATACATCCTGGAATACACTGCTGGTAATCTTACACTTATCCAAATATGATACCAATTTTTCCAAGGAGGAACGCATGAATCGGAACGAATCAATAAATAGAAAATTAATGTCGCTGCCCTTTATATCCTTAGTAAATGAAATGTACTTCTCCTTGTTTTCAGCCATAAGATTGACCCGTCTCTCGAAGTCTTTACTCGTGGCCAGTTCTTTGATGATGAAGTTTGAGTCGTCACCGGTGAAATTGTTCAATACCACTAGTATGAATTAGGGGTGTGCTAGACGAAAAAATCTCGCGAGATTTCTCGTCTCGTCTCGAGAAGTGAAAAATCTCGACCCGGGATTTCTCGTCTCGAATAATAAAAAAAAATCTCGTCTCAACCCGAGATTTAACCCAAGGAGAGCCGGGAAATTTCATATTTCTCGAGGGCTAAGTCCGAGACAGCCGGGAAATCTCGGGTTTCTCAAGGGCAAAATTCAAAATAGCCGAGATTTCTCGGCTTACTTAAAAACACTTCTAATTTACTTTCGCGCAGAATAAAAGCGAATAAAAACCAATGGAACTTTGCTATTATTAGAAATATACGTACGCATTGATTTTTAACGTCCGTCAAAAAGCGGTCGTTACTAAATTCAGTACATAGTGCAGTTATTATGTCCATTAGCACCTCGTTTTTCCCCTCAGTATAGCTCCCTGCCATTGCAAACACTGTTCCACTAAATATCTGGAGATGCCGTAAGAATATTATAGGATAGTGTAAGCAAAAATGTTTTTCATTTAATATAAATATGATAGATCCCTGTATATAGTAGTCGTTATACAGTTCAGACGATGAATTTCGTCTATTTTGATGTTATTTTTAAGAAAGCATAGTTGTACCAAAATATCATGCTGTCTCGAAATTTACTTGGGATGGTCGAGAAATCTCGGGTTTCTCAATATTTACCCCGAGATAACCGAGAAATCCCGGGTGTCTCGACTTTACTCGAGACGAGACGAGATTCCCGAGACGATATTAAGATCTTGTCTCGTCTCGACTCACCATTTCTTGATCGAGACGATCTGGTCTCGACTCGACCCACGTCTTGCACACCCCTAGTATGAATCTCGAATTCTGGTAGTCGATGTTGCAACTTTTATGTGAAGCACCTCTGAATTTTTCAGGCAAATGGCAGTGGCCTCGTACTTCCTTCTGGTTTTTTCCAAATGAGCGACCATAAATGTGGCAAGCTTTAGCTTGTCTGAATTTATCCTCTTCTGCCGGAGTTAAATTCATGAGTAGTAGATTCTTATATAATTCTTGCAGGTCACTTGCAATGGCTTTCAGTTCTCGAATGAACCACTCTGCTGGTGTTTCCGCATCATCTTCTCTTCGATAATTCGATAACTCTTGTAAACGGATTGGTTGTCATAGAATCTGCATTTCATGTAATAGCCTATACTGTAGGCATGATGCTTTTAAAAGGCATGCATATCATCTTGCACAGGCTCAAGTAGATACTAAACGTCCGCATAGATAACGCAGGGAACTTTTTCATCAGAATTAAAGTTAATAAGCTTCAGAGTGTTGTTTCCTTCCATTGGTATCTTAATCTGGCACGTGTTTACATGAGCACAGTTAGTTTCATGCTTCTTGAGCTTATTTTCAGTGTAGAAAAAATGTAAGTATCTATCACAAACCCAGCACTTTTTATTCTCTTTGATATCTGATCTGCCACCAACCCTGATCGATTTTTGAATTACACGTAATGGTTTTTGAGTTCTGGAATATCTCCATCCTCTTCTTCATTATCTTCATCGTTGTTAGAATTATGTACGAGGGGCAGGTTTACATGATTTTGTTTCTTAATGAAAGTGATGTGACATGGTGAGACTGTATGCTTTCCACCATATTTTTTCAAGATATACATATTACCAGAGACACGATTTTGTTTTTTAAACTTGCTAACTTGCTTCAAAGAAGCTGGGAACTCTATTCCGTTAAAGTTCAATCCACTTTCATGTGGTTTATAATGACTTACTCGATATAAATGTTAATTTTCTGGGTACAAAGCAGAAGGACTGCCCGCATTAAACGATTAGTACCATTATTATACATATTTACACATGCTTTTCTTACAAGTATATCTTTTGATGATTCAACAAAGGAACCTGCTTTTATTGGATTGAATTGATTTGTATTAACGGTCAAACTGATGATCTGCTGTAGGGTCCATTTATAATCTCCCTTTTCAAACTCTTCCATCTGATGTATGATGGTCTATTTTATATTTAAATCAAACCATATGTCATCTATGTTAGTTGATCACAAAACATTGGCATTGTTTGTATTAAAATTCTTCTGGTCAATAACTTCTGTATCATTCTTCTGTATCATGTACTCTGCGGGAACCTCAAAATTAATCTTCAGAGCATTGTGTTGTTCCAGAGCACTTGCATCTTTGGATGAGATGATGCTTTCGGCATTATCTAGAAACAAAGCTATGATTATGGATCCATGATTAATTATTACACCTGTTGCTATGCGATTCTTGAATGATGATGGTAAATCTTTCTACTGCACACTGTTTTGCAAGACAGTCCAGTCTTCCACACTAGAATTATCTGAACTATCAGTATGTTGCATGCTAGGATCATCTGCACTGTTTTGTGGATCATTCACACTGTTTTGTTCACTATTACTTCTTTGCACATTATCTACACTGTTTTCTACAATACACTGTTGATTTGGAAGATGCTGCTGCAGTTCTCCTCCGGTCTTCGTCAGTAAACTGCTCAACTTGTCTTAAACGTAGAGCAACGTTGTCATGATGGACTGGCAGGATTGTATTTTTCCTCTGGATAACGATGATTAGATGACATGTTTTCCAGCGCTTCTATCCATGATCCATCAACTCCAACCATCTCTGTAGATCGTCATCATCTGCTTGAGCAATCTGCCTGAGGGCTTTTTGCAGCATATCTGCAGTGTACTTAAAGTATTCAACATCTATGATGTCGAATGTATTGATAAAATATTATACGATGGTAAGGATGCCGGGAGATAAGATGGTATGGAGAAGATGGTGGTAGTGGGGAAACCTTCATCCATCCTCCGAACTTCTCCCTTTTGAAAAAATATGATTATCAGAGGGAGAAGATAGTGGTGGTGAGGAAACCTCCATCCATCTTCCAAACTTTTCCCTTTAAAAAAAAAATACCACCTCTTAATTCTTATATGCATACCTTATGATGGATACTTATTTTGAGAGTAGGTTATCTTGATCACAAATAAAAATATCACCTTCCATAGCTCCCACTTTTTTTCTCAGAAATAGAAATCAATGCCTAGCTCTATTCATTAGGAGCTGGCTTAGGAGCTGGCTGAAACTTTATTTTTTAAAAAAGGTGGTGGGAGGGTCCAGACCTCGCCCCTCATCCTGTGCAGTCCAACTATCATACCTTGACTGCCCCATTACCCTTTTTTTTTTTTTTTATAAAATTTACTA
>JAPYYV010011877.1:0-10560 GCA_030522625.1 Copidosoma aretas | reverse complement strand
CGTCGTTTTATCCCTCTCTCTCTCTCTCTCTCTATTTTTTATTTCACTCATTGCAATAGGTAGCAGAGCTGGTATTTATCGCAACGCGTTATACGTACGGAGGATCGCCGCTTATGAATTATTTAGCCCGCGGACAAAGGCGATCGGCCGCAGCAACGGGAGTTACGAGCTACCGGCCATCGTCGCCGTTTCGTAACGCCGCTGTACCCGATGGTGTCGTGTAACAACCACTTCTATGACTACATGCTCGGTGTCTCTGGATTTTTTCGAAAAACCAACGAATGAGAAAACATCGCGGCATCATAAATGAAGATGTGTAACACATGCGCACGCGAGTTCGTGAGAAATAATGAAACGAATTATTAATCAGCGGCGGCGTCCCGGTCGATATATATTTACAGAAGGAGGCAAACGAGCCGGCCTAGAGAAGGGAAGGGGACGAGTGCGTTATAAAAACGCGCCCATTAAGTCGCCGCGGGGGGCTCGCTGCTCGTTATCCACCCGAGGAGAGACCGTCGGGAAAACGCTCTCGTTTGCGGGGCGACCGACGAACAGCTCGACCACTCATTCCGATATTCCTCCTAGATCGACCGTCGGAACACTTTTTTGAGGACTTTTTTTATGTGGTGTATTATTGGTTATATTTATTGCGCCGAATCTCGGTTCGGGGGACTTTATTGCGAGTTCAGCGAGAATCTCGGGTGAGAATCGTTTGATCGATCTGGGAATTTCAACGAAAGATTGGCAGCCGATATATTGCCATGTATATGGGAAGGAACAAACGTGAATTGGCTGCGATTCAAGTTCGAACATTCAATGAACAATTATGCTCGAAATATATTTCGTCTCCATTCCAAACTTTCTTTAATCGTCAATAGCGAAAAAGACCTCCAATACGATCGATTCGTCTTTATCCCCTTTTAAGATGGATAGATAAATAGTTATATGAATAAAGATATATTTTCTACAAAGTGTACAAAAGTTATCATTCACAATATAATGCTTTATAGATAAGTCTTTTATTTGGTGCAACTATGTTGTATATTATAGAAGATGATGAGGTCGCTCGTTTCGGTTTCGTTTCATCAATCACAATTAAAACCAAATGGCACTAATACTCTTGCCGGAGCAATCAACCGGTAGCCAATTGCAGAAAATTAAATCGGCACGGCAATTTTCAGCCCCCTTGCCCAGAACCCTGTACATGTGAGACGGCGCGCGCGCGAGTCGTAAAACCAGTCTAGCCGAACAAAAGCTCCTGGCAAAAAGGCCAAGTAGGCTGCAGGTGGTAAGTAGACGACGGTACGGTGTAGCAGTGGGCAGTATATTATCCTCGAGACGCCGACGCGTGCAAAGGCCAGGCAGGAGATATATAGGAGAGGCCACCCGTTTGGAAAGAGATTCTCGCTGCGGTGCGGGAGTGTACGGCCTTCCTTTTGATTGCCGGAAGTGGACGTTCAAGTTGAACGTAAAGGTTGCATTAAGTCCAGTGGCCGACCAGGAAAATGCCCCAGTGGACTCTATGGATGGGGATGGCAGAAGTGCGAGTTAACAGCTAGCAAGAGGTGATTTTCCACGAATAATCATCAGCTACGGTTGAAGAAATCGTTAGTGTGTCCCTGATGATTGAAAACCAATGTGATTTGACATTTTTATCCTGGTTTGAGACATTGAACACAAACTTCACGACTCTGTTCGTCTATTTTCTGACAAAAGTCATAATATCCATGCTAAATAGGATTTCATGGATCTTGTGCCGTTGCCTGGCTCTTTAGATCGGGCACATCCTTGAACTGGCGCTCTTTTTCCGAACTACCTTCCAGTAAAACTATGGCTTTGGATACTTTCAAGACCCACCTTGAAACGTGAACCAGAAATGACACCGACCATCGGAACTTATACTATCAAACTAAGCACTAAGATGCAATAAAAATAAAGGTATAACCTAAATTTACATCTTGCAGCCAAGTAACTTGGCTAGCTCGCATTCCTGGAGACGTTTTGCACTCTTCACACCATGATATTGTACTAGTGTGAACTTCAAAGATGATAAACCGAATCAAACCCCATGCTAACCTAGTTATTTCTGGAATTCCTTTGAGAATAGCTAAGATTACTGCGAAATCTACTTGGTAAAGAGAACAATTAGAGACTTATGGATGTGTAACCATCTAATAAAAGTCGATGGCTTTACAAGTGGAAGGTTTTTATCGTTAAAGAAGCTAAAGACGTATTGATAAATAGTTCAAAATCTACTTTTATGACTAGTTGATGGTAAGAAAGTTGATATACTTAATGAAGATACATACGTCATGCCAAAATAATATATGTACCCACGTAGTTTATCCTCAGCCAATCTAGTGGAATATGGGTTACAAAGCCAAACCGTTTTGCATTAATGCTTCTCTCACATTGCAATGGTTCATAATTCTAATGGACCTTAAACAGAAGTATGTAAAGCGTGAGAAGTACTTAGTAGACCACATACCGTATTGCCGACCTCCGAATGATTAGTTTGAAACTTGCTACTGAATAGACATAAAGCATGGGTTCCCGGAAGAAAGTGTTTCGATCGTAATAATGCCTCCAACAAAACATAGAAAACGACAAAATCCACTCGTTTCAGCGCTTAATGCACCGAAATTCCCTAGTCATCCACACGGCGATAATCAAAGATTGTTGCGGTAGCGCCAACTGGACCACAAAACCAGACCGTCCCAACTGAAAGTGCCAAAAAGGTCTGCGCATACCAACATTCCCTTAGGCTGCCTTTGTATATCTCACGAGGCTCTACTTCCAATCGGTTGCACACTCGGAAAGTCGGAATACAATCATAGGTGGGTAACAGCGACACCCGTTCCCTCCCCTACTCGCCCAGTGAATGAATACGCATTCATAACACATTCGAGGCACGCTCGCGCATAATCCGGCTACCGATACCCGACGAAGGCACGCTACAAACGTGCGTAAGTAGGATACACGTATAGGTGTACGAGCGAGCGCTACTTATCGCGGCTAGAGCTCTACCACTAGGGCATTACATCAGTCGTGCCGAACGCATAAAAGCCGCCGCTGCTGGCGTGTCCGAATGAGTAATAAGCCGGCGGCGCGTGCTACCGCTACCTACTACTACACGGTTCGTAGATAGGTAGGTAGGTATATACCCCCGGTATTATACGTGCGGGCGGGCGAAGCCCATCTAGCTGGCTACTCAACTGCGCCGTAGCTTACGAGCGGGGCCGGCCGGCCGGCGGGGCCTAATTGGGCCCCCGTGTTACGCGCTGGCAGGTAAGCAACCAGCGTTCGCTTGTTTTTCTTTTATCTCTCGGCCGCTCTCTCTCTTCCGCCTCTGTGGACCTATACCTGTAGGTAGATCCCGGCCTTTCCTCCCTCGCTCGCGTGCAGCCACCGGGTTACGCGCTCGTGACTTTTCACTTTCGGAAGTGTTGTGTCTTTTAACTTTGAGACCCTAGGGCCCCTTTGCGGTATACGTTGCCGCTTTGTACTTATGAGAAATTTTTTGAAACGGTAATGATGGAATAAAATAAAGTGATGTCAAGCATGCTTTAGAAAGAGACTGTGACCAAAATGGATGCGTCCACATCTACGACGTTCAATATGTACGTGCACCAGGTGAAAAAAAGGATATTTAACGAAGTTGTTTTGAAATCTCTGATTTTTTTTTCGTGCTCGTAGCATGATCAATTGTTTGAAGTATTTCATAATAGAGAACAAACACAAAGACAGGTGGAGTCATTACCGAATGGATTAAATTAGTTTCAAGACGGATCGTTAACGCATCACCAAGTTTACCATCTTATAAGTATGTGCGACGCGACCGCGGTTTCGCGTCACGCTCCTGACTCGTGCCCTCCTTCTCATGCGCATGCACGGAGAGATGCATACTAACTGCATCTGACGTACCGAGAGAGGGCCCACCTCTGTCTCTACTGATCACTGCACAGCTATTAGATCCCGCGAGGTAACCGCACCAATCCGCCGGGGAGACAGTCGTTTGATGAATCGTCTCTCTTAAACGACTTCTGCTCCGCCGCCAAGTCCATTCCACTGGAAGAGACCGCGCGTCCTCGCTACAAATGCGACTCGGTGGCTCGCGATCGGCTTACACAACGAGAACGAGTCGCTTGTACCGTAGTGGCGTTGCAAAAGAGCCATTGTAGCGTGAATTATCCGAGATAGCGCGATTATTTACGGTACCAGCGTCTCCTTGGTATCGCGATGCGTATTCACAACACATTTTTTTACAATCCTCACTATTCTATATCTACTTCTGTCAAGCGTCCAATCTCCGACGATGAAATTTATCCTTCAGCCAATATTATAAATATTATAAATCAACAACCACCACACAACCACAGTAAACAAAACAAAGACCACCACAAACAGTACGTATCAAAAAGGTACCGATTGTATAACACGCTCCCCGTTCGATGTCGCGTACAAATCTACAGCAAGTATAGGTAGTAAAGAGGCACGCGCGCGTGCCGAGAACTGCAAGACCCCGGGAGGGGGCAACGGGGGCCACCAACCGGGAGCGCGCGCGCTGCTACTGTGCGCCGCCCTGCGCGCTAAGCCAGCCAGAGCACAGTAGCCGGCGCGCTCGCGCGGCTACCGGTTTTTTCGACCACTTACAGGCCGCCCTAGGCGTCCCCCCCTCCCCAACCCGCCGCCTCTTCCCGACCACACCCTCTCGCTACGCGTGCTCGCGCATGCTCTGGTTTCTGTACTTGCGACTATAGTGCACCCGGAATTACAAATCTTGACTGTGTGTCTGTTTGCATGCTGGCTCGAAACCGGAAAATTCTCAACGCGCAACGGACCACGGTCACCCTCTCGTCGGCCATGCTGAGAAATTTCACTACCTAATTCAGATTTCTGCGTATTCCTATCGTAAGATTGATTCGATCTGATATTTTATAGTAGCTATGTGCTATTTGTCTGATTAAGGTACAGTGTACCGAAACAGCTGTAACGAAGTTTTTAAAGTAAACTTTTATACAATTCACATGAAACTTAAAGTTTATTTTACGACCTAAACGATGTTTTATATTTGTGAACGCGTTAGAACTATTGTATTAGGTTTCGAATGAACTATGCCTTTGGGATTGATATTTTGTACAAATTGTATGAATAAAAAATATATCTATCTATTCATCTACCCATTCATCTACAAGATGAGTGTGTCAGGAGAAAAAAATGCTTGTACATAGTATAAGATCACTCACGTGTTTAGCCAGGCTAAGTCCTTCTGCTGTTGGTTCCACTGCTGCTACCGGTGTGTATATTGATTGACGGTAGAAATTGTCACACTGGTGCTATTGCTCCTCCTGGCGTTGATTCAACAAGTGACTCGCTTGTTCGGACTCGTTGTTTCTTCACTGATTTAGAGAGACACTGCGCAGTTCCAACTCGGGGACACAAGAGTGTCGGCCGATCAAAGTACGTAGAGCAGCGATTTGGCAAGACAGTAAAGGACGAGTCGGTGAGTAAGTGAGTAGGTAAATGAACAAGTAAGGCGTAGCAGTGGTAGTTGGTGCAGATAGTAGGTCTGGACCGTTTGGGTGCGCGGCGTCGACTGAAGAAAAGTCCGGTTGGCCGGGCGCTGGGTACACTTGGTAGTCCGAATAGGTAGACCGAGAGTCTCTCTTTCTCGTGGAGCGGACGGTAGGTCGTAGAAAGACGTGTAACGCCGAAGGTTGGTAGGCAGGCAGGCTGGCAGGCAGGCAGGCAGGTAGGTAGGTAGGCAGGCTGGTTGGCAAGAGTCTCTCCCTCCGGTCTCGTCTCTCTTTCGCTTTGCTGCCACTGCTCCTGCTCCTCCCGTTTCGCTCTCCTTTTCGCTCCCGCGCTCGCTGCCTCTGGTTGGAGGACCGGGGGGACCTCCCTACCGAACTCGGGGACTCGGTTGCTCCGTCTCGCTCACTCGTTCGCTCGCTGAAGGAGCAGCGAGGCGCACACGAGCCGCCACCGCCACCGTTAAAGCGCCGCCACCGCGCCACTGCTCACATTCTCTTTCTCTCTCTCCCCTTCGCTCCGCTCCCAGCTATGCACTTGGAGCGACAGAGACGGCTGCCGCTACTCCGCTGCTGCGGATGCTGCCTACCGTCACCGCGCACCGCCACAGGAGAGGGAAAGGCAGTAGCGCTTTTTATCCGCTGCTGCTGCCGCTGCCACTGCTGTATCCCGGCTCTATTCTGAGTCAGCGACGCAAGAGCGAACGAGAGAGCGAGACAGAGGCCAAGAGAGCGCGCATAGCGGCGTCCTCGTCGCGCGGCGCTCGCCGAATAGCAGCGCGCTTACTCACAAATCCTCCGAGACGCGGACGGCTCCTTGGAATGAGAGAGTGAGAGAGAGAGAGCGGCTGCCACTGCAGCTACCACTGCTGCTGCCTTTCTCCAGGGTCCCCCCACCCCCACCCCCACCGCTGTGGCACCGCCTCCCTTTACCCGAGCCTCTTCCTCTTGCTTTTATTCTCGTCTCCAGCCTTCTCTCCCCCCGAAGCGGGACCCAGCGACGGTGATCAAGCGGGGGCGGTAGCCCCTGAGCTCCGGAAAATCCGCAGCAAAAATTTCTACCCGTCCATCGGACCCCCATCTTACACTCCCCTCCCATTTTATACGCCCACGCGCTTGGTTGCATAGCACGGCGATTGTCAATTGCAAAAGTGTGCACCTAGGATGATATAGTCCAGCTCGCTCGCGAGATTTTGCAGAAGAAGAAAGTCCAGTCCGGTTCCGAGAGCGACTTTCTTTCTCCAGTGGATAGAGCGCTTGAGCGGGGTATCGAAAGAGAAAAAGAGAAGGATGAGGAACCGCGGCAGAAAGCAGCGAAGAAGGAGCGAGAGAGAGAGAGAGAGAGAAGCGCGGGGGCCGGCGCGTCGTGGCGCGCAAACCGCCGCAAGGGTTCCCAGGGCACGTGGGAAATGCACAGTAGTCGCTGTCGGCTGCCGCCCCCTCCCCCTGGCTGGGCTTCCCCCGCCCTCGCGCGAGGCGCCTGCTTCGAGCGCTCTCTCATCGGCTGGAGTAGCGGGAGCAGCAACGCCCCCACCACGCCAGCACCGAAGCCCCACCCCCATTCCGGGCAGGTGGGTTGCCATTGGTCAGGGTGAGGCCCGCCCATGCGCACAGGACGCGTGCCTCGCGTAGCCGACAGTGCGGAATAGCGCGGGACCTGGACCCAAAGGCCCAACGACACGGGGCTATTGTATTTTATACGTATATATAGGTACCTATGGCCCAAGCGGGCTCCCTGCCACCGACTGTGTCGTCCGTTTTTTTTTTCCTCTTTTTCCTTTGGCTTATTACGGGCCGGCGCACCCGCGCCAGCCCAGCCAGCCAGGCCCTCCGGCTACTCCGAGGCAACTCTCTCGTAACGATATTCTGGACCGCACAACCGCCACTTTTTCCTTTCCCAATTATTTTTGCCCAACTGCAGCGCGCTGCGAAATTTCCCATGCAAATTCTCCGCGCAGAACCGCGATCCACCTCCTCTTCTTCGATCTCCTTCTTCTTCATATTCTCCTCTCCTTCCTCCTCCGCAGCTTTATCTGGCCAAGCGTTCTCATCATCCCATGGATGGGCACACCGCGATTCGACTTTTTCATTTGCCAATAATATACATATGCAAATGATGCCCATCGTACGCTTGATCACCACCATACATTAGCCAGAGTATTCTTCCCTCCATAGCAACCAACTTCCTTGTACGGGTCGTACGTGGTATTACGTTCGGCTTTTGATTGGTCTCTCTTCCGAGAATAATGCGTAATTAAGCCGTCTTTTGCATACGTATACAACATAATAATGATTTTTAAATTTAATGGTAGGGAGGCAGACCTGTAATCAAGGGTCCCAAAATTGTAGTCTCGACCTGTATCTTCCCTTGTGCGTGAACTAAGTAAAAGAGTTTCGAGCCCATGAATGATGATTGATGATTTCCCAAACGATTTTGTTCTCACTTTTCTTTTTCCGTTGCTTTGATACTATTTTCACATAGCCAGTCGTGATAAGGGATCTTAGCTTGTAGGGTAGTTATCCCGAGTGGTCTAGTCTACCGTAGCAATTACACAGTAGTTGATTTGCACTACGTACCCGATCATGGACAGCCTAATGAATTTCCTTCTGTTCTCATTGTTTGCCAATGACTTCTCATCTGTATGCAAGGGTTGAGTTTTCTTTACTACGGCTTCAGCCTACTGACCCAGAAACCGCATGATCTTGCATTAATACCCTCCTTAATTATTTTTCTCAAAAAGGGTGCCCAGAAAGTAAGTCTCTGCTTTTCTGATTCGACTCATACTTTGTCCGTTCATAGGCTATTGAATACTTAATTTGCGGAAAATCTACCCTGCCGGTACGACAGAAATATATCTACCAGCTGAAGGATGCAACTGATCGACCAACCTTACAGTTCTGGACACGAATCCAGCCAAGAAAAATTTAGAAATGAGTTGCTAAAATTTTTGTTACCTTGCGGTATTGGAACCTGCGTATACTTCGACGCTGATAGAAGGGAGATCCACGACCAACGGGCACTGGGTTTTTCCAAACCAGTTTCACGTTGATGGACCGTTTTCCTAGGTTCTGCGAGACTATTCTCAAAGGAAGTGTGACGGTTTTATAAAGGAGAAGAACTCAGCGATCTCACAAGTGATAGAATTACTGATCATGGTATCAGTGCCTCAATATTGAGCGCTGGTACTATGATTAGTCAGTATCACTTCTGAGATTGCTGGAACAACGCACTGGTCTCACGTACGTGTAAGAACACTAGTCTGTAGTTATCATCCATACGCTAACAATTTCTGTATGTACTTTTTCGGTAATTTTCACGATGCAGAGGCTATTGTTGGGCGTGCTGGTAAAACATTTGACAGGGCCTTATCTTTAACATCATCAAATGGCCTGGTTTCAAACTACTACAAGACGTAGGCAGTATGATTTGGGTCTAGCGCTCTTCTTCGAAGAACCTAAGATACGGTGTCCGCACCCCTCGTCAAACTTGATGATTCTCTAGTCGCAATGGTAGACTCGCTGGAGTTGCTCGGTTGGAAGCCTCATTACACAACAGTTTCTCGCAAATTCCATGGCTTCGAAGGTGTGGACACTGACTTCTGATATGTACTCGATTACTGCTTATGTAGACGCTCGTCTTTCCTTATCAGGATTATTGTTTTCTTGGTTCTTTCATGGTGATAGGAAGAAAGCAAGACTCTTGTATGAATTCTGCGTTGCGCTTCGTTGATAGAACACGCCAATGGGATCACATAACGTCAGTATGGAATACCCTCTTATGAAGACCGAGCGACTTAATTAACCCTCTGTCTCCTCGCCTCAGTTGTGCGCTTACGGACTCCAGCATACCCAGCAAAAGCGCTGACTGTTCGGTTAATCGATGCTCATTGCAGTAAGCATGCAAGTTCGTTTGATCTCGTTAGCTTGCGGTTTGGGATTGATGCTTTTTCCAACTTCTTCAATATCGGAACAGTGCTCGTGTAGAACAATTTTTCGATGCCTTTTCGTCAGGTTTCAAAGCTACTGATACTTTTCTTTTTTTAATGTTTTTCAAAGACTTTTAAAGACTTTATAAGCCTTTTTAGAATTTGAATGACTTTGAAGTCATTTAGAGACTCCAAAGTCATTGTATAACATCTGAAGTCTTAGAAATACTTTAAAAACTTTCAAAGTCTATTTGTAATGAATTCGAGAGTGCGCAGCTCCTCACTTAGTCCTTTATAAAAGAATTCAATTCAGTATGGATCACTTTCTCTTGACAGACTCAATAATTATTGAAGATTCCACGATTTCCAAGCAAACGGAAAAATTTAGAAAAAAATTCCTACAGTCGACCGCAAAAGCTCTATCCCCGATCGAAACCCAGATCTGCTCACCCCGGCAAATTACACCCGACACCGATCTTCCACGCGCATTAGCGACACCTTATCGATCGACGCGCCCGGATCAAACCACACGATAAACCTCCGATCCCTAGATATCCCAACTCAAGGAGAGAAAAAAGGAGATTCTTGCATTTGCCGCTCGGATGAAAATTATGCGAGTCTTTAGCGGCACGTGGGAGCAAAAAGGGAAGGAGAAGCCTTCGTCTATCTTTGCAGGGCCGAAGCGGTGGCGGCGCATACAAAAATGATTTGTTAAGGGGTCCGTTCCGCAGTCGAAAGCGAGGCGTGCACGCTCGCACGCTAAAGATAAAATACGGCAGTGCAGGGGAGGAGGCAATGTGGGAGTGGAGGAGAGAAAGAGAGGAAGAAGAAGAGATGATGCGTGGTATTTGGACTTTTTCCGGACAATGCGCGCGGCGCGCGGCAAAGCTGCTGCTGCGGGAGAGAAAAAGCGCCCACCAGCACCAGAGAGAAATAGATAGATAGATAGATAGATAGATAGATAGATGGATAGATAGATAGATAGATAGATAGATAGATTGATGGATAGATAGATAGATAGATAGATAGATTGATGGATAGATAGATAGATAGATAGATAGATAGATAGATAGATAGATAGATAGATAGATTGATGGATAGAT
>JAPYYV010011876.1:0-17804 GCA_030522625.1 Copidosoma aretas | reverse complement strand
CGCCCCGTGATGCACCTCTTGAGGCACTCGTGAGGCAGCCTAGCGAGGGCCTCATGAACTATTGAGGTAGCCCCTTTAGATTTCTGATCGGGTATATATTCGTATGTCTTTACACACATACATAGTAAATAAAGACACTGTAGTCTTTAAAGACACACAGTCTGTGAATCCATGCGGAGTATTTAAAGGATCGAAAGACACGCATTGTCTGAAGCAAAGAGTGAAATTTAAAAAATCCATAAACATAATGACCTTTAAAAACTCTAAAGGCAATAATATATAGTGTTTGATAATTATAAAGACATACATAGTTTTTAAAGATTTTAGTCATTATAGTCTTCACATATAAAGTCTTCAACGCTTTTAACGCCATTTTTTATCTTAAAGGATTTTAAAAACATACGGCATCTTTAAAGACTCTAAATACTTATGTAACGAATATAAAGACACATAGTCTTTAAAGTCTCTTAAAGTATTGTTTATCTATACCTCAATATACGCAATCTTGAGATAGTGTAGAGATTTACGAATACTTAAAATTAATATAAAGTATCTAAAGACATTCGTCTTCTTAAAAGATTAGAAATGTAGTATTTAAAGACTTTACATTTAAAGACTCAAAATAAAGGCGTTTTACTCTTTAACGTAACATATATTGAATGTTTCTAAATGCTATAAATTCCTGAATACACATATAACGACTCTTAAGACATATACACATACATAATTTGACTACAAATAGTAATTACATGCATAGTATTTTCCAAGGACACGTGCAATCTTCAAATCCACTTTTTTCCTCCAACAGATCTAAAGACATGCATAGTCTGTAGCAAAGAATAATATTCTTTGAATCTAAAGACATGATGAGTTTTGAATGACTTAAAGGCAAGTATGTACTGCAAAGATTCATAATAAATGTACAGTTTTAAAATCCTTTAAAGATACTTATGGTATTTTCAGTCTTAAAATATATAGTGTACATAAATTTCAAAGACATACATAACCTCAAAGATTTTTGAGATATACGCGGTCATTAAAAACTTCAAATTCTTGTACAAAGACTCTGAAGGCATACATTGTTCAAAGTGTCTCAAAGCGTAGTTGGTCTCCAACTCAATATATATAAAATCTTATAAGACTGTAAAGACATACAAAGGCTTCACAGACTTACAATTACTGTACAGTCTTTGAAGGCAGTGCTGGTATTTAAAGGCCTGAATGCAATATGCAAGACTTTAATTCTAAAAAAATTTAAGTTAATTACTTAAAATACAGTCTCTAAGTTTCTACATACATACATAGACTTTCAAGACCTCATAAACACATATAATGACTTTAAAGACAAACTTTGTAAAGGATATGAAGGCGTTGTTACTCTCTAACTTAATACATGTAATCTTAAATGACTCCAAATACTATAAATCCCTAAATAGTCTTAAAACACTTTGAATTTATATGATATGACTATAAAGACATACATAGTAATTAAATACATCGTAGTCTACAAAGACACATACAGTCTTTGAATCCATTGTTATTATTCAAAAGATCTAAAGACATGCATAGTCCGTAGCAAAGAGAAATACTTTTAAAATCGAATATTTTAAAGGCAAGGATTTCCTCTAAAGAATTAAAATAGAAATACAGTTTTCAAAGACTTTAAAGATACTCATAGTCTTGAAAGACTAAAAACATGTAGTGTTTTATCATTTTAAAGGCGTACATAGCTTGAAGATTTTGGAGGCATGCGTAATCTTCAAAGATTTCAAAGACATAGGCGGTATTAAAAGACTCATGTAAAAGCAGATGTAGATGTAATCTTATTAGACTGTAAAAATTTACAAGAACTTTAGATCCCAAAAATTGATCTACAGTCTTTAAAGACATTTCTGGTCCCTATAGACCTAAAGACAGTATTGAGGACTGCAATTATAGTAAAAACAATTTAAGGTAAAGACTTACAATATAGTATTCAAGTTTTTTTACATACATTGATATGTAATGCGGTATGTAATGGGATCTTTTAAGACCCTCCTTACACGTATAATGACTCTAAAGACATAAAGTTTTTAAAGGATCTAAAGACGTCGTTACTCTCCAACTTAATACATGTTATCTTGAGCGACTTTAAATACTAAAAATCCCTAAATGTCTTTCAAAACTCTGGACACATATGTTACGATTATGAAGACATACATAGTCAGTAAAAACATAGCCTGTAAAGACACATACAGTCTTTAAATCCATTCTTATTCTTCAAAAGATTTGAAGACATGCATTTTCTGTAGCAAAGAGCAATATTTTAAAAATCCAATGACATAATGAATATTTTAAGAATTTATAGGCAAGCATTTATTTCAAAGTTTTATAATAAACATACAGTCTTTAAAGACTTCATAGCTAATTTTAGTCTTCAAAGACTTAAAATATGTAGTGTTTGATCATTCTAATGGCGTACATAGTCTTGAATATTTATAGGCATGCATGATCTTAAATGATTTTAAAGACATAGTCGGTCTTTAAAGACTCTAAAGACTCATATAATAACTCCAAAGTCGTACAGTTTTTAAAGTGGCTTAAATCGTAGTCAGCCTCTAAAGTAATATAATAATCTAAAATGACTGTAAATATTTACTAAGACTTTAGGGACTCGAAATTAATATACAGTCTTAATCGACATTTATAGTCTTTGAAGACCCGAATGCAGTAGGTCAAAACTTAAAAAAAGTATACAAAAATTTCAAAGTTGAACATTTAAACAATAGTATTTTAGTTTCTACAAATGTAATAAAAAAAATTTATAATAATAAATGTCAGTCTTTCAACACTCTCAAGATACGTATTAACGTAGGTACTGTGGAAATTCTAATGACTTATGTAGTCTTTTAACATTTCAAAGGAATTTGTAGTCTTTAATGACTCATTCTCATTCATGTATATATATATATATATATACATATACATGACCTTAATGACCTTATATGACTCGAAATACATTTATAAAGACTCGAAATACACTTATTGTATTTAAAGACTTTAAAGATAAATTTAGTCTCTAAAACTCTAAAATTATGGTTAGTCTTCCAAGATATGTAAGTTCTTTTAAGACAATTGTAGTTCAACAGGAGTATGTACATTGCATGGTCTTTAAGAACTCTAGAGGTATAAATGGGATCCTCACGACTTTAATAGTAGTTTTCCTACCTCGGGCACTTTTGCAACCCTGGTACACCATCGGTAGGAAAAACAGCGTTCGCCACTTATGTGCATCCGACCAGGGGGATCCCAACAGTCCCCCGGGCGTTCGATTTTATACATACTCCCGCACAAATCGCACCAACACCCACTCACTGCGATCGATTGCCTCACAATCCCAATCATCGACCTGCCGATAAAAAACAAAAGCCGAGCCATCGTCCATACGCATTAAAATAACCACCTTACATTCGCTCAAAGAACAAAAGCGTCCGTGCAAGCCGAGCGCGCTTATCGGGCGATACCGATAGTCCGGCAGCAGCCATCTCCGTTTCCGACTCGCGGGAGGCGTATTATGTCTGAGGGGCCCCGAGTAAACGAATATCACCGTACGTGCTGTATCGGGAATCGCCATCGGACACCTCTGTCAGCCGTATCGAGTGTCGGAGATGCGTGAGTCCCTGCCCCGGGGTTGAGTGCTTGGGGACTCAGTCGTCGGGTCGACAGCGGCCGCGTAAGCGAGTCGTCGATCAATTGCTCCGAGTTATTTTTTCTTCGGGTGATCGGTTCGTGTTTTTTAGTAGGATCGGTGATATTGGTAGATCAGCGAAAACGATTATTGGCATGAAATAAATTTTCGACGGCTGACGTGGCTTTTTTACTAAGATGAATATTTTGCGTGTAGCGGAATCAGTGAAATTTGTTTGGGAAAGACGGACGTCAAAAATTTAACCGATCAAATTCCTCGAACCGTTCGTAACGCGCTCGACTTGGTCTCCGTAAATATTTTGAGCAGACTTGGTCACAATTACTTGATGGATTTTCAAAAGTTTCGTAATAAATTTTTTTTCCGACAATAAAGTGATATAATTTTTTGGGCAATAAAAAATGGAGTTTATTTAATGTTATTTTGAAAAATGTTCAAACACTATCGCACTGTTTTCTTCAAAATATTTTTGCATTTTAAAACGCAGTGTACTATTGAGCTGGAAAGAATTTCGTTGAGTATTGTGTTAAACTAGTGATAAAAAAATTTTTTTTTGCACAAATCGTTCGTCGAGTGGAATAATGGACTTGTCTCGAAATTTAATTTAAATACTGTCGTGTTCTAAAATTTTTTTACAAAACCGTCGTGACTCAAAATTTTTACGACAGTTTTTAAACATGATTTTGCGGATCAGCGTTCAAAAAAATCTTTCCTATTAAACGACGGTATTAAAAAATGATTTTTTTAACATTAAAAAAAAAAAATTTCAATACGATTCTGAATAAAAATTTTGAGATGCGACAATCTTCTTCCACACAAAAACTAATCATGCCCAAGTTTCAACGTGTGTAAACTGCCGCGTTAAAACGCCGCCCTAAGCTCCAAAGAAAAATACTTCATCGTTCCATTGATCGCGCCCTCTTCGAACCACCAATGCAGCCCGGACACATCCACCCGGACTCGAATAATGTTCGCGTTGCGCTCTCGGTAAGCAGAGTATAAGAACTTTCAAAAGCGCGAGGATACAAGCAAGTATTATGCTCTGTTTATCAAAAGCGCGGCGCGAGGCATCAGCATCCATAGCCGAGCAACGACGCTGGGGACTATATAGCCGCGAGGCCAGTGCGGCTCTCATATTCTGGCGTAAGTGCCGTGTGCTCGACTGGTATTATGCTATGAATATGCGAATCGCGAGAGAACGTGGCGACGAAAACGTTATGTGTACAGCGCGAATTTCTAGAGCTGCGTCTGAGTCATCTTATCGCTCGCTATGGGGAGTATACGCGATAAACGGTTGACGACGGTTGGTTCTTGTTGATTTTCTTTTTGAAAATAACCATCGGTTGGGTTGGATTGTGAGAGATGGTAGTGCGGACAAATACTCACACCATCAAGTGTACAAGAGTATGTTAAGTAAGTATTTATATATCTGTTTTTTGCATGTTCTACAAAATTAAATTATTGGCGCACGTGGATACTTCCATTACAATTATGGTGACCGAATGGATTCAGATGAGGGAATTGTGTATAATCATTGCCAATGATCGATTAAAATTATTGTAGTTTTTCGAATATTAACATTGAAAATTTACTCTGTTAACACGCGTACAGCGTAGAAACGGGTAAGGAAAATCTTACATTTCAAGTGATTCTTAAAAAACTTTTTTTCAGACGGGCATAGAAAAAGAATATCTTATGCCTGATACCTGTGCTGACAGATTGATTGCCGGTGACGTTTTGTACATCAATATTAAATAATTTGTAATGTTTTTTAATAATTTTTAGTAATGTGTTTGTGTAATAGTAAGATTGTATACAAACTTTTCAGATTTTATTTCAGTTTTAAAATATATTTTAAACAATTACCTTCGAAATAATTTCATAACTGTTCAATTGAATAGTTTAAGAACGACTGGAGATCATTAGGTCCAGTAACACAGTAATCTCCTGAGTGTTGGCTTCTCAGAATTTTCTTGGAGCCCCACACTTGGTGTTAAATTACAGACATCGGTATGCGCGATTGCCGTCGAGATTAGCCGGCACATAAATAAAAATACAATTTTTAAACTTGCATTGGTGAATTGTCGGACAAACTCATCAAACCGATCACATTCATTGAAGTCCATAATCAGAGCCTATAAGCATTGGTCAATAAGCATAAGTCTCTGTTTTCATTGATTTAAAATCGACATATATCTATAATGTCGAAAAGGGACGGCATGTGCTTGATCATGGAAGTGTTGAATACAGAGTAAGAAATATAAGGATGGTCAAAATTATTAAACGTGCAAATGCATGCGCAAAGAAGAGATTCCTGTGTATATTTTTAGCAAGGCAATCTACATCACTCGAGTAGAATCGATTGATAAATTAATCAAATGAAGTTGAATGTACTACGATTGATACAGATATCATTATGAAATAATAATTCATTTTACCCTCGTGATCATAGTTATGATAGATACTGGTTGTTACTTCGATAATGTCATAAGTTTAGTAATATTATATTTAGGGACTGTTTATTGACTATTAGTAACCATGGATAGCAATTGCAATCGCGATCATCATATTACAATTACAACATCGTCCATTTGAGAAGTGGTGATGAATAATTACAGAGTGATTTATTGAAAAATGGGATGATTATATACAAGAATTCACATGTACAACATTGATAATCCGATCAATTATAATGAATTGTCCTCCAACTTTCTGATTTGAATCGCTTATCATTATAGGTCACGGGACTGAAAAAGCTCGGAAGTTACGGGGGCTCGACATACTCAGTACTTTATTGTTCCCTGGTGTCTATTCCACGTGTCAAATATTCAACATCGAACAAGCCAAACCCCAACTGAATACAAATCTTCTTACCCTCGAGATCACAACAACAACAACAACAACAACACACTCGACTCGCGGCACACAATAGTTTGCCTGCACCCAGATGCATCAGACCCAGGTGCTCGAGTGCGCAGCAGCAATTTCCCACTTCAGTTCCGACTCCTCGGAACCCGGAAAGGACCTACCGATGAAGGGGGAGTGGTGGTTAAATCACCCGCGCCAAAATTCTCTCTCTCTCTCTTATCCGTCGTTCGTAGGACGAAGAGTAAGTATAACTGCAGCTAGGCGCAGGTATCGATCCGGAAAATTAGTCAGCTGGTGCTCGAGTCACGCGTGTCGATCACACGTATAAAGGAGGGTATGGTGACTCAAGCGTGTATTATTCATAAGCGTGTTACATACGCGCGGGCTTCTAAGACGCGGTGGCGACGAAAATCATAGGCCTCGAAGGACTCGCCGAGGGAGGAAGTGCGTCCCTAATGGTGGTCCATTAGCCGTTGAACTTCCTCGTGGGTGGTGCGTTCCTGTGCCGTATTGCGGTACGATGTGTGATGGCTTGACTTTTGAGGCTCGCGGTTCTGTATGCAGTGGATCGAAGGGTGTATAATGAACGATTGGGAGTGATGCGAGTGGTCGGGGTCGCCAAAGTTTTTTAGGTTGATTATATGTGATAAGCTATTGGAAAATGTAGTACAGTGGTCTATGGACAAAGTCAAAAAGAAAAATGTATAGTTGATTTTTTGTTTTTTTTTCATTAAAATTATATGTTTTTGCACATCTTTAGACAGTTTTTTTGTAAGATATTTAATACTTGAGAATATTTTATTCTTGCAAATATTTTGTTTAATATTATTAGTACAGAGTAAAGTTTTTTTCTATTGGTGCAAAAAAAAAGGATCGATACAAGCTAAATGGGATTTGAAAATATTTAATTTTTCAATCAAGCAATTACAATTAGAATTTTATAAATATTTTAAAGCTATTTTAATGAATGATTATCATCAATTGTTGATTTAAAATTCAATAAATTTATAATTCAATTTAATTTTCAGTCTTTTGATAGTTCAATCGAAAATTGAATTAAAATTTTTTGTAGAATATAACACGAATGACACTGATGAAAACGCGTCGAATTTTAAGAGAGAAAAAAATTAAGAAAGGAAAAAGTATTAACTATAATTTTTTTCGAATTATTTCGAAAAAGGTTAATTTTTTGAAAATACATTGCACTGTATATGGATTATGTCTTTTGCTTGGAAAAATTTTGTTAAGCACTGTTTTTCAAGTATTGATAAAAAAAAATTCCAACAAAAATAACTCCTCGCGCACTGTCTGAAAAAAATTTATTTCAAAGTATCTGAAAATCTATAAAATAATCGTGCCCAAATACCTGACATTGTCAAACATGCATACATGATATTATAGCATGGCCTTAGAAGATCACCAGATGACAGTAGAATATTTTTTTCCAGAATACGTCGGACGATTGTCTTAGTACGACTTCTCTGTTGGTGTACGAAGCATCTTTCACCAACAGTTCTGGAACTCGTCCGGCGAAGATCAAGTTCTTAAGATGCTGCTGTGGTTGGCTAGAGGGTAAAGAGGGTATACAAGGGTGTGGGGACGTGCAACACTACCTGCTGCAACCACCTCAAGTTTTTATTCGTCGTGCGTCGTTTTTCCAAGCTGTGTAGAGTTACTCGCCAACTTCAAAGAACGGACGACGAGAAAAGTGAAGAAACGCCGCACTCGACCAAGTGGTGGTACGGCACCATGGACAGTACATCGAGTGCACTGGTAAGCGCTTTGAGTGTAGTTTTCAAGGAGGGATGCGCGAGTGTTGTTTACAACTGCGCTTTAAACGACGCTTTTTTGCCTTGAGGACGGATTTATTGGCTTTGATTTTTCACTTATCATGTCATGAATGAAAGTTAAAATATGTTACATTAGATGAACTTTTGTCCTCGCTTTTGTCGTTTTCGGGAAAAAAGCGTAAAAGCAGTTAGTCGCTAACTGAAAACTCGATAAAAACTTTAAAGGTTCGAAAAATAACAAGAATACAAGTATTTAATTATTCATGGGGAAAATAAATCGTGCTCCAACTATTTCACATGAAGATAAATAAAATTTCATTGGTTCTTATATCAGTTTGGAATTTAAGAAGGCACCCCGCGTCAATTTTTAAGTTTGTGATAATTTTTATTTTTCCGGACGCTCAGAAATTCTCAAGGATGCATGCTCTGTATCAATGACTGCTTGATTAATAATTTTTGAGACTTCGTGGATTACGTAAATTTTTTAATTACAAGATACAAGATTTTCTCACGAATTGATAGCATAAATAACTCAATTTTGACAAAATTGACACTCAATTTCGTATAATGACAGGCTTGTAATTGAGCCATGATTGTTTTTTGAGACGTTGGTGTTTTTCGTGCATTGTTTCTTCTAGATTTACCTTTTTGTCACCATTTTGTCGCTTTGTCAATCTGACGGATTAAATAAATAATAAAAAAAATATAAAATAACAAGGACATACGCAACCTTAGGGTACAAACAAATTTTGGAATGAAAATGTGAAGAACATCAGCGACCTTTTTGTAAACGAATAGCCAAGATAATCGAAGTACCACGCGAGCGGTCTCCCGCCCGAACTTTCAGCAGAAAACATCACGGCAAGGGGGAAGAGTTAGCCAAGTAGACGATAGCAATCCCTCCCATCTCCTCGCACCCCTGCACGTAATTTACGACGCGACCTAACGACTATTTTCAGTGTTTCGCCTCCTCCAGTCTCGTCTACCCACCTAACCTATCACGCGTGGATCCAAGCTCCCGTTAAATCCTCGGGAAAAAAATCCCTCGGCCTCCGTATCGCGCTTCCCCATCAGCCTGGCCTAACCTAGAAATTTTCCATTTCCCGCGAAAACAAGAAAGAAGAGCGAGCTCACACCGGCTTTTACACATACACACATACACCACGGTACAGTAAACTCCCCGAAGATTATCGCCCCAATTCCAGCCCCCTCTTCCACTCGATCACCTTTCTTCCAGCCGACCCAAAGAAGATCCCCCCCCCTCCTCTATTGAATTATTAATCGAGTACCCCCCCCCCCACTTTCCGCCTCATCCCCTTTCATTTCATTCAACTTTGATGCCATATCGCCGGCAAATTAATGGAAAAGTAATGGCCGATTCGCCGAGCGAATCTCGGCTACCCCCCGCCCTCCTCATTTCGGACCAGGCCAGAGCGGGCTAAGTTATACCCTGCCTAATGGCTCTGCGGTTGTGTAGGGGCTTTAATTACCGCGCGGTGCTGCTGCGAGAGAGGGGAGGGGGGCTAACAAGAAAGCAACTCCCTCTACTACATTTTTCCTCGGCTATTTGTTACTGGCCGTGTACGTGTGTGCGAAATACTTGGTGCGTTTACATATATATAAAAATATTGAAATAGTTTATACTGATGATGTCGGTACACTCTAACCTAACCAACAGCGCAAACACAATTTGATCATTGAATATCTTTTTATTTTTTCGAGCAACGGTATGTACGATTTTTTCAAGTGTACGGTTTTTTTTCTGATAGATACAAAATATTTAACTATTATTAATCCATAATATTGATTTTTTTACAACTCATATCGACCTATCCAACTACTACAAGTTGTTGACGCGCAGATTTATATGCCAGCCTTACTATTCATGATATCACAGTACAATACATCATGAAAGATGCATTGTATTGTAAATGATATAATTTTGTACAAGTGAATCCATATCTACAGAGAAAAAAGTGATGGGTCCCGTGATGAAGCCTCTTTATTCGTTTTGTGATTGGCTGAGACTGTGAAGCGCGGGTAAATTTGAAATTGAGATTATGAAAAATTAATCATTTGATTTTTCTTAAAAAATCGTGGAAATTGATATGATTTAATGGCGGGGGTTGGCGCGCGGAGCGCGCAGGGGGCAGAGCCCCCTAGTGTATCTTAAAAAATCAAAAACTCAATTCACCCTAAAAATAGACGGTTTTATTCGTAATAACACTTTGAGTACTCGTAAAAATGTTAGGCACTCGTTAGATTCATTTACTGAAATCAGCGAGGCCACGAGCATTCATGCGTCACCATCGGACTGGTAAGGATTGCCGTGCAAATGAGTGAATCCTAAATCAACAGCCCCCGTTTTTTTTTACCATCCAGAGCAACACAACAACATACCCGCTCGACCAGCAGCATCGCATCCCCCTTTAAAACACAAAATCCCCTGCCACCCCTGCGCCGTTCATCCATTCATAATCACCATAATGATATTATTCCCGCATTAAAAGTCCCGTAGCGCGTCTCAAGCACGCGCAGTGGCGCAAAAGGCATAAAGAGCAATCGAAAGCAGAAGACGAAGGAGTGTGGACTCATCGCTCTCAAGTCTTTCCGGGCGGCGCAGTTTACCGTCTCTCGGGCCGTTCGAAGCAGCCCGCCCGGATGTACACAAGCATCAGCTGCAACCCGTCGTCGTCGTCGCGACTGAAATTGCCGGCTCACACTCGTCGTGATTTCATTAGGAATTCAAGCATACTTACCTCTCCCCCCGCACCGCCCCGTGTTGAGAAGAGCGCGCCAAAGATCGCGAATTACTCCGTTGGGCGGGCGCCCTCCTCCTCCTTCGCCCCTCGTTAGTCGCTTCCTTCCGGAGGTGAGAGGGAAGTCAAAAGAATCTAATTATGTGCGATGCGATTGCTTCGCCGTTTGTCTGCACGAGTGCAGGCGGGGACATTTTTTCTTTTTAATGCTTCAACTCGCTGCTGCCTTGCCTGATTTCGAGGATTTTCGGAGGGGGGTTGTTCAAGTACGGTCTGTATCTCAAGAGATGATGTTAGTAAATACAATTTTCTTGATATGATTATTTTTGAAAAATCACGTTGATTGTTGGATATTATACTATCAATGATTACTAGTGAACGAATCAGAGGGTGATGCTTCGAAACTAAATTAATATTCTGTTGACCTGCACTATATACATTAGACATTCGAATTTCGAGTCTTTATGTTTTTGAAACGGCAGACGGTGGGCTATTTTGGTTTTTTTTTTACTCAAAACCTAATACATCTGAAGAACGTCAATAGATAGCATAATGATTTTTTTTTTCATTTCCTCTTTATATGATAGAGAATAAAGGAAAAGTGTACAGGAGGCCGAAAAATTGAAACCTAACCTACAAATTTGCATTCAACATCGATGTTTCGTGGGTTTTCACTTGTTTTTTACGTAAATCAATGCAGATAGAAAAAATTCGGATTGATAATAAATTATTGATATTTTTCCCGCAGAATACGATGAAAATATAAACAAACTCTTTGGGGGAGCTTTTTACCTTGATTTCAGGGCTTTAAAATTGAAATTCGAATTTTCGAAGTATATGACATGATTTTTTTTCATTTATTTCATCACGATCAATATTTTTATGTTAACTTTCTAATACATTTTGTCTTGTAATGGCTATTAGTCGGGAACAGGCCCAAAAAACGGCCCAAAGGTGAAAAAACACACGAAAAAAAAAACAAGTAAAAATTTCGAAAAATTGATGTTTAATGCAAAGTTCTAGGTTAGGTTTCAATTTTTTGGCTTTCTCTATAGTTTTCCTTTATTCTCTATTATATAAGAAAGAAATTGAAAAAAAATTCACTATGTTATCTATAACGGTTCTTCAGATATTAGGTTTTGAGTAAAAAAAAAAAAAATAGCCCACTGTGCGGCACTGATAGGTTGTCTAAAATTTTATCCTGACATTTTTATTATACTGTACAATGATACTTTTTTGTTTTTAATTCTTAATGAAATTGTCAAAGCAGCAGTAAAAAAGTGTACTTTGCATTAACTGTGCAGAAACGACTAACGTTGCCATCTTATTTCCTTGGAAACTATATCGCCAGTCCCTCTGAATTTTATGTATGTTGTAATTTTTTCCAATATATTGTGAAATAAATGGAAATTCATAACTACGTTTTTAACTTTTTCGGGACACGAATACGTTCGTATAATTTCTCCGATTAAAAACAGACGGCAGGGCATTTTAATTATTATAATCTTCTTTCCTATCGGACATTTTTAATGACGCTAATTCCATCCAAGAAGTATCTGCATACAGCCTGCTGCTAATTAATTTACAAACAGCTCGGCTCAGTACTAATAATTTTCAATAATTCATTAAATAAATAGCACGTAAATTCATCCGAAACGTCTTAGAGTCATTAAAATTTGTTTGAAGATCGCTTTCCTTTAACGATCACCGGCCAGCACTGGGGAAAAAGCCAAAGGGAAAAATAAAAAAAAATTGAAGCCGATTGAGCGGAGGAGCGCGCAGTCGAACTGTGCAACAAACACCGGCTGATGAGAGCAGAGCGTTTTTCCAGATTAGAATGATAAAACGCGTGCGGCCTTCCGGTTCTCTCCTCTTGTACATCACTTCATTATTTTTATTTTTGTATTCCTTTCGTTGTATAACGCATGGGGTTCGAGGTCCCCCGATTTTACGTACTAGGATACAACAGTGCTCTCCACCACGTAAATTTTAACGACCCAGGATATGGTGCCACAGTTATTGCGTATAAATTTGGTGGCTATTCGATGCCTAGCGAGAATAATTTTAATCCTTTGCTGATTTTTCTAAAACACTGATGGAATCAATGGAGAATAGCGTTTTTTTTCAGGGTACGTTTTTGTTTTTATCATAAGATTTTATTTTCATGCAAGTATGATTAATTGCATTCGCTGAAAATAGCTTTTTATTACTTGTATGTTTAAAAACGATTCGGATTTTTTTTCTTACGAACAATATGCTCCTCTTATTATAAAAAACGAGGCAATATTTTTTTTTTATTATTTCAGTATCTTTTTTCCAAGCTTTTGTTGATAAATAGTATATTCATTGTAGTACGAAGAAAATAAATTTTATCGCATAATCTTATCTTTAGAAAATTATTATAAAACAACATACTTAGTTTTGGGTAAGAAGGACTAAACACATCTCGATTGAAGCTTGTAACAAATAGTTAAAATGAAAATGACTGCGGTTTTACAGATACTAGAAGGTACAATCAATACTCTAAAATTTTTCATCATAACAAAAAGTAGAATTACAACATATTATAGAGAGTTATTTACATAAAAGTTGTATGTTTCTGAAACTTACAAGTTTTGTGTTCAACACTTTGTTTTAAATACCGAATAAAAATTGAAGCTAAACAGTTTACTTTTATTAATTTAAAACGATCCTATTTGTTTGTAGCATAAAGACAACTTTATGGAGAAAAACGTGTATAAAAAGATGTACTTAATAAGATCCATGAATTTTTCTCTTAGTACGACTGACACGAACATCATATTGAAATAGCCCTGTCCTGTACTGTAATGATGATATAATTATTTGAAATCATTTAAATTACTTAGTTTACTTAACTAGATTTTCTTTCATTGGGATTCAATCTTACGTTGATCGTTTGTGGTAATATTAATTGCCTGAGTTTGTGACATGATGTGGACCACTAAAAAAAGATAGATTATGTTGGATCTTGTCCCTATTTATAAAACCACTCTACAAATAAATGTATCTTTAAGCGATTGCTTATTTTTGAATTCACAAATTTAAATAGGGAGTATATAGTTCCAAAATAAATAATTTTCGAGATAATTTTGTTGCTTTACATCGATCATAGATTCAATGGCCAGAAAATTTATTTTCGTAGCTCATATGTAAGAAAACTTTTCACGATTACCTTATACTATCTTGTGAATTTCAGTTTTGAAAAGTTCCGTTAATTGACGTTTATCGAAGTTCACCTAAGTGTACCATTAAAAACGTTCATCAAATAAACTGTAAATTCAAGGCAGTCTCCAAATATGGAAACCGTATACGAGCAGGAAAATGTTTCCAAATACGGAATTCAGACGTGAAATTCAACGTTGAAAGCCAGCTGTCAGGACGTGACTTGCAAGATATTTTATTAAAATTGAGCGAGAAGCGTTGAAAGGTTAAACTACGAAAAAGTCGACGTATTTACTCTTAAGAATGCAAATTGATGCAGAGCGAGCTTATTTTGGCTGTATTTGCTCGAATGCCGTGTACGTTATGCATTTTCTCGGAAACTCGCAACGATTCGGAAAAAAGTAAATATCGCACTCTCAGATTCGACATGCTATTTTTGTCGTTACTCTCACACGGAGAATGAAACACATCAACCTTCTCGAACGTAAAAATAAGATGCAAATGTCGGATACCAAATCCAAACTATTTTCAGTTTGAAAAATGAAAACACAGTGTCCCATAAATGGAAAAAGTTTTTCGATAAGAACGAAATACCGCGAAGAAGTCGCAGACTATTCACACGCACGTGAATTTTTCAAAATCCATGCAAGAAATTTCTTTCCGCGAAATTCACGCGTTGGTTGCGTTTATATATCATCGCACTGACACTTCTTTTCGAAAACTGCGAGCAAGAACCGTTGGTAACTTATATTCAAAACAATTATTTTTAATTATAAATATTCAAGCATTTTTAAATTAAATTTATTTCCAAAACTGTAAAGCGCTCTTATTTGCTGGTAAAATATTTTTTAATTGCTACTAGTGACAGCAGTGACACAGTACGTAATGAAATGTTTTCTAGCAAAAAATACTGCAATATGTTTTCAGAAAAATAAATATTATTCAAAAGTGATTATAAAAGTAATTAATTACTTTGGAAATTTTACTTCAAAACTTTTTTCTTCTTAGAATACAAAGACAAATATTTGTTGATTACTGCATCACAAGTAGTATCACAAAAAAAAAATTTTTTTAGCAACAATAATGCAGTACATTTCTAGGAAAAAATCATATCGTAAAGTAATTGAAGAAGTAATGATGCCTGTTACTATTAAGTTTCGCACGTGTAAAAAGTATCAATATTGGCCCGAACTTTTGTTACACGATCCGAAAGAAGTTGTCAGTTGGCTTTTAATTAAGTCGTCAGAAGTTTTTAATTTTTGTTTCAATTAAAACTTCGGACTTCGAAAGACACTCGAAACTGAATGGCGGGCTTGAAATTATGACTCAAGCGGCGGCGGGCGGCTCCCACTCAAACTGCGTCGTCTAATTTCCAGGTCCATTCATAATTTATGAAACGACCCTTTGAGGGAGGCTGATAAGCCGAGGACCGAGAGTAAGACGTGAAGGGGCAAAAGTGACCTTTTTCAAGAGTCTCTTTCACGCGGATAGGGAGAAATAGTACAGCGGGAGAAAGAGTTGAAAGGGGTAAGAAAAGAGCGAAGAACCGCGAGGGAAAAAGTCTAGCGTATAAGAATGGGGTCAGTCGACGTACGCGTGTGATTTTCAAACGCGAGCAGGAAGTTGTCGCTCTTTTTATCTGTGGGGGGGGGGGGGGGGGTTTTCTGGTGTCGGGTTGTTTTTTTTTTTTTTTTTTTTTTTTTTTACACTTTGGGTCCGGAAACACAAAACGCATTCGTTGGAATGGTATCTGTAGAGTGTAAAAAAAAAATTCACAGGTCTAATGCGAGATTGATGGGCCGCGGTATCAAAAATGTATTACGTGAGCGGGCTGCCAATTCTGGAGTGGGAAAGAAGAAATGGTGAAAATGACGATTACTTTGGAATAACTATTCAATTCGCAATTAGTGCTAAAATTTACATCCCTGTATGTAGAAACCTAAAAAAAAGTCCTATCGTTTTAATTTGGGTCATCGGAGAATCACTAACTAGTAGTGAATATTTAATAGTTTTTTTAATACAAATTCTAGAGAGCTACGAATAATATAACATTGCCAGTAAGTTATCATGGTGTAATGTCGTCGAGTAGATAAGATTTTCTTTCTCGAGCCTCCTGGTCTTCAACACAATTCAGTCTATTATGCAGGATAGAACCAGAACAAATCTAAATAACACAAGGCCTATTCTACTGAAAGAATGTACAATTGACATTGAGAAATTAAACATTAAGACTCACAAAAATTTTAATACCTATTGCTTTGACTATAATGTAATCAAAACAAGTCTACTCCTAAATGTTGACTTAGGCCATCAAATGAAAGATGCAACAGACCCAAATGTTATGTTAAATAATTTTCTCTACGACAAGAATTCTCATGCTTTGTTGACTGATGGTAGTAAAAACACGAATCAAAATAGTTTTGTTGGTTCAGCTTGCTTTTATGCTAATGTAAATAAAAAAATAGGCCAATCTATTCCTAAAAATGCCTCAATTTTTACTGCTGGATGTGTAGCTATACTTAAAGCTTTACAACTGATTGATCAAAGTCAATATAAAAATTTCACAATAATAACAGATTCCCTAAGCGCTCTACAAAGTTTAGAATCGGTCAAAATAAACAGTAAAGTAAACTATTATATTTTGAAAATTAAACAAATATGCAATGTTATCACATCGAAAAATCCAAATAAAAAAATTGACTTCGTGTGGTGCCCATCTCATATATTGGCATATTGGGCAATGAGGTAGCACATTCGTTAGCAAAGTCATATACAAATACAACCCCTAAAAAAATTTTATATTACCTTTTACAGACTTATCTCAAGATTAAAAAAAAGTATCATACCTAAATACAAATATGTATTGCCTTAATCAGTCTATCTTCAAAGAAACAAAATATTTTAAAATTTACCATAATAACTCACCTAAAACGTGATTCCACAACTATAGATTTAATCGAAATACAATGGTCTCAATAAATAGATGTAGAGCCGATCACTATAACCTAGAAGCCTTATTGTTTAGGGTCATTATTATAGATGAGCCTTTGTGTGTCCAGTGCGGTGAATTTAATAAAGACCTTAACCATGTTATATGGATTTAAGGTTCAATTACCATTGAATATTGACAATTTACTGTGTTATCCAAATTCTAAAACTTGTGAACGTATTGTTAAATTCTTAGATTTAATTGACCAACCAGCGTGAAAAATGTATGTATCTAAGATAAATATGTATTTTGCTAAAAGTGTTTAAATTAAGTTTATAGCAGATGTAAGGCTCTTATAAGCCATAAAATAAAAATAAAAAAAAAAAAAAAAAAAAAAGATTTTCTTCCATCATGCAACTTCTAACGGCCAAATTCGTAGATGCCACGAAATAAGATTTGACATTATCTACAGAGAAAAAAGTGATGGGTCCCGTGATGAAGCCTCTTTATTCGTTTTGTGATTGGCTGAGACTGGTGAAGCGCGGGTAAATTTGAAATTGAGATTATGAAAAATTGAATAAAAAGTAATA
>JAPYYV010011875.1:0-10560 GCA_030522625.1 Copidosoma aretas | reverse complement strand
AAGATAACAAACGACGGCCCAACACCCATTAATCGCACAAAAGACGAGGCACTGCGGCAACAGCAGCAGCAGCTAGTGTACCCTCCCGTCCCGAAATGAAAAAATAAAGAGACCGTTAAGAGAGTAGCCGAAAAAACGAGCGAGCGGGCTGAAAGTTTTCCTCGAAAGAAAAAGCGCCACTCGAACCGAGAGGGAACGAGATAGGCCCCAAGACGCGCATGTACATGTATATTTGAGGCGCGCGCGGGCGGTGCTCTCTCTCTCTCTCTGCTCCAGATACACCTTCTTCCTGCTTCTGGTGCACCGCGTGAGAAAGAGGTACACAGATATATGATATGGGTGGGGTGTACATGAATAGACCACGGGACGGTGTTTTCTCTTTATCTTATTTTCGACTCGAATTTTTTTGTTTTCCCCCTCCCTGCAGGTTTTTGATGTTTCGGCGCGTCGGTGAAGAAGTTTTTCGGCCGCGCGTACATTAGACCCGGGCCGGTGTTTGAAACGCTTTCAAACGGCGTTAATGGGTATCATACATACAACTAAAAGCTTTCGGGGAACTTATCTGGCGAACGGTGGTAAGGTCGAGCGAAAAATTCAGCGGCGGAAAGTCCAAAAATCGTTTTTCCTACCTCGGGCTTTTTTGGAACCCTGGTACACCCTCGGTAGGAAAAATAGCATTCGTAACTCGATTGTAAAGGCTTCTTCACGAACCTCGTTACGTCCCTCGCATACGGCTCGTGCCGTAAACCTATCGGCTAGCAACTTAAAGCCTTTCCAATCTCGTACGAAAATTACTATTAAAAACCCCACGGACTCTAAAGTTTTCGCTACTATTGCATCCTACATTATAATCCGACCACGAAACTATTCGGGCGAAACTCGAAAACCAAAGAAAACTGGCGATCGACGAATCCCTTTTTTCAATACGAATTGTCGTTATTGAACCAATACAATGGACGATGAAAGCTTTCAGAGAGGGATTTTAACTCCTCGACATTAGTGCTGATCCAAAAGAGGCTTCTTCCGGCGTGTACATTTTGGCCCCGGCGGGGAAAAAGCAAAAATAGGAGGGGGGGAAAGAAAAAAGAGAGACGTATTCCATTTACACTTTCTCCCTCCGACTCAATGTACGTGCATCAGCCACGAGCATGCACCTTACCCCATATAATATTCATGAAAAGCCGCTTTCATCATCCCCGGTGTACTACTGCTGCTGTGCTGCTGCCGTCGAGATTCGCTATTGCGAACACACACACATAAAATGCACGAGTAGAAAAAGGACGGGCCCGTGTAGCTCGCTTTTTCGTACGCGACTCTGCTTTTTTTGCTCGTCCCTTTATTTTCATTTGTGTATTACAGACGATGGAGAACGAGAGGAGAAAGAGGAAAAAAACAAGCGTACAGGCGTGTACGTTGAATCTCGTGCGCGAGTACGAAAAAAAAAAAAAAGAAAAAAAGGAAAGTGGCTGCTGCTGCGGAGTTTCGTGTATATTGCATTGTTCAAAAGAAGGAGATGGGGGAGTCGATTGGTGTCTGGGTGCGTGAGGGTCCGCAGACCGCTTGTTTGATGACTCTGTGCGATGTGCTCTTGTTTTTTTTTTCTTTTTTGTATTCTGTTCTCGTTGGTTTGCTCTATTCGTCGAGGCTGAAGGGTGCACAAAAATGTACAAAAAGCTGAATGCCAGGGGCAGAGCGAAAGGGAACAAAGTGGCGCTTATTGGTTTTGCGAGTGGCTGCGTTTACAGCTGAGGTATCTTGATGAGAAAAAGTGTTTTTCGAGACTATTTTCCGTACAGGTGGTTTTTGTCGGATTATTGAATTTTTTTTTAACCTTGTGGTGAATTTTTTATTATTTTTTACTCTTTGGGCGTGTTTGAAAAAGATAGCGGACGCGCAGCTCGGCAGTTCGAACAATTTCGTTCGAGGGTTCCTTCAGTTGTATGTTTTATCAAGTTGATAGGTATTTTATGAATGTCATGTAAATGACAGTGAAGGAGATACCCTACTTTGTTACGTTATTGATTCCATTATACCGTTGAATAAGCGTGACTCAGTGGTTCGTGTGCCTCACCTCTGAGCTCGTGAAACTATACGCCGATTCTTATTCGAACCATAAAAATAATAAAAATCCTAATTCCTCGGAGAATTGGAAATATTTTTATCATTTGATTTTAATCAAAATCGCATCCGATTTTTTAGTTCGATTGTTCGGAGAATAAACATAAATTTTCCCAAAACTACCCAAAAAGTATCTTATTCTGGGTTTTAACCCTACCTTACAATGTAAAAAAAATAGGTGAAAATGGGACAGGAGTTACTAATATATTTCCCTTTTGCCCGGCTCCCTAGGTTGCATATATAAACTTTCGATTGGAAACAAAATGTGGCCTTAACACCTATCTGATATAATTATAAATGAAAACAATCTATTCATACACATCGATTATTTTTGAAAACACAATAAATGTTCATTATTCATACAACTCTATTCCTACATTTCAAAAACACGGTCGCATTGAGCTACCAAAAAAAAGGGCCCCCAACGCGTGACTCCAACGCGTAACAGAACCTCGTTCGCGCAACAAGCACGACGCGCATAAATATACAGCACCATCAGTTGGGAACAACCAGAGGCGTAATTTCACATTAATTTTACCGGGTAATTAAAGTCGGACTACGACGAGCCCGCGGCAGCGGCAGCGGCGGCAGAACAGCTCTTTCTCTCTCTTCCCGGAAACAAGTTTCTTTCGCAACGCTTGATTAAAAGGCGCGGTATCATGGAAACAAAAGCAGGGGAAAGAGCCGGCGAAGGAGCGAAACGGGAGAGGCAAACAAAATCCTACACCAGCCATCGACATTTATAATTATCGCGCTCCACGGAGAAGGAAGGGGGGGGGGGGTAGAGTAAAGGAAGCTGCTGCCTTGCTTTCTCGTCCTTGGTGCGCTGACGCGAGGACAGGGATATACGGCCATACGGCCATAATGAAGATATTAGCAGAGCACCCCCTAGGCAGTCTTCGTTTTAATATAGTCTCGGGTAGCGCAGCGCGATTTTTTTCCAACAAAACGATGGGGCCGTCAAAGGATGCCTGTGCGTATGTACGTATATAATATGTTTATACTGTTCTTCAACGAAGAAGACCAGGAGGAGGGGAGTATGCCCACCCCCTCTCTAGCTGTCTCTCGAGACTTTCTTGTGTTAATTAGAAGTGCTCGGAACGAGCGCCCTGCTGTTAGTGGATGTTTTGCGTTTGAATTTATAAAATTACTGGATGCAGAGAATTTCGGAGGATATACATGAGTTATTTCACAAAAACTGCGATGTTTTATGAAGCCTATATGTTTATAAACAGTGCATTTTGTAATTTTGAGCAAAAAGTTTTATTAAACAGTGAAAACTAATTATCTCTAGATAACCGTTTTTAAATCAAGTCGAAAAAAATATGTCCAGACCGGTCAATACCCTAATGATTTTTTGAGGTTTTTTAAAAATCCCATTAAATTAACATGTGCTTTCTAAAAATGACAATAGAGCCTGGCCTAAAAGTTTTCAGCTAGGTTGGACCTTGCATATTGTTGAAAAAATAATAAATAAACTCTAAACACTAGATTTTCAAAATCCTATTTCACACACTAAAATATCCCGTTTTTCGTGTAAATGACTCGCATGGTAAAATTATTGTGTTACTTGTATTACTTATATTATTTTAGTACATTATATACGTATACGCTATTAAAAACTATTATATTCAAGTTTCAAGTATAAGACAAGTCTACTTACGAACCAGAATCTCCTTATTTCTTATATTTTGTCCTTTCATCGATAATGTGTAGTTTATTAAAATACATATTGTTGAATAAAGCTATGTTGCGATTCTTGGATTTCGATCGATTTAAAAGTTTGAAAACGAACATTTATAATTCACCGATTTGTCTGCCTCGCGATTTTTATTACTTTTTCGATAAACTGAAAACCCCTTTGTAATCGGCAGACGGTATATTTACATTACAAAATGCATAATTTTTTGTTAATAGTGTGGTCTAGTCATTCGTCGAGTGAACACGTAATATCTACTGAGCGGTAAACGATGAACAGCAGAGGAAGAAAAAAGGAGATTATGGTTTGTGAGTAGACTTTTTTTACACTAAAAATTTATATAGATTAGTTTTCGATAACGTAAACTTATATAATGTAAAAAAATAATGATTTATATAAGAATAATATCTTCCTATTTAGTTATTTTATCATATAATATACACATACATAAATGAATTAATATTGACGAATAATTGACAATCAATGTTACATCATTACCAACACTTAAAACTTTAGCAGAATAGGTTTAATAACGTATATGAGTCATTTCACAAAAACTACGATGTTTCATGAAGCCTATGTTTATAAACAACGCATTTAATTATTTTGAGTCAAACATTTTTTTGAACTGAGTAAACTAATTTTCTTTACAGAGCCCTTTTGAAAATAGGCTAAAATGTCATTACCGTGAAACTCTTATAAATTTTTTAAAAAATCTCATTTAAAGAAACATGTATTTTCTAAAAATGACGATATAGCTGGGCCCAAAAGTTAACAGCTAGTTTGGACCTCACATAACACAGAAAAATTGTAAAAAAATTCCAAACACTAAATTTTGAAAATCCTATTTCGCACATCAAAATATCACGATTTTTTGACATATGCAGGGGTTGGCATTTTTGGAGAAGTATAAGTACCTGGTTGTGCATTAATTTGTGTCGCTATTTTCCCGTAACACAAAAAAATTCAAGTGTACTCATAAGATACTCTAGTTTCTTCTGAACTAGCTCTGCCCGAAGATGACCATTTTTTTATCAACTCAAAACAGATTTTCATAACGATCCCTATTCCTCCTAATGTTTATCAGCATAATATGTCAGTTCCGTCATATTCTTGAATAAAGTTTTATATCGAGAGAACTATTTTAACTAATGAACAAAGATGCAACACCAACAAATTCCTTTAACTATACAAAAGTTTGAGAAAACAAATCTACTTATACCATCGTGTCAAATAACATTTTAATCAAGATTTAAAGAGCTGAAATTTTTCAGCCACGCAGCCTTAAATTTCGCAGCAAAGCAATTTTCACCGATACCCCTACAGCACGCTTGCCTTTCCGGCAGCTCTTATATTCACCATTAAATACATTTCCCGATATTTCCGTAACCAATCAAAAAATAAATCCACTTTCGACGCTCCCGAACGCCTCCGATGCGCGCGCAGACACACACATACCACAAAACATAAAAAGGAAAAAACGAAGAAAAGTAAAAATCGATAAAACAATATAAATCCCCCCCCCCCATCTCTCTCCTTCTTCCACTTTGCCTCTCGTCGCGCGCCATAATTTACGACGCCTTTTCACCCGCGAGCACACAGTATACGTATCTATAATGCCACCAACGCCTGCGCGACTACTACCACCGAGGCTCCCGTTATCCGCGAGCTAAAAACGATCGGCATACATTATACACATGCATACACACCTACACATGCAACGGGCGCTCACACGTACACGCAAATCGGGTCGAATCGATCCATCCATCTCTCACATATACATATACGTGTATATAATATATATGAAACATCGGGAGTTGCGATTCGATAATCGCCCTTTGGCCCTACTCCGCGGCTGCAACTTTCAGGCGGGAATCGTCCCGTGCATGCATTTACCGATGCGTTCGAGAACGAGTGAGAGGGAGAGAGAGAGAGAGAGAGAGAGAGAGAGAGAGAGAGACAGAGAGCGTGGGGGTGGGGGGATGAAATTTGCAGCCGCAGCAGCTCGGAGGGTTGAAAAATGAATTTCCCGCTCTGCAACGGAATCGCGGGGCGCTATTGCTGCCAGAGAAAGAGAGAGAGATCATGCTTTCCGATTATTTTCCGCGGGATAAGTAGATTAGGGCGAGCCGTGGACGTTGATGGGTTCTGGGTGATTTTCGTCGAGGAGTACACCGAAATGCGAAGGGGAATGAATTTTTCTTCCTCGCGAGGCGGAGTTTTTTCGTACGATAGAGATGGACTAATTGGATGATCGCTGTATAGGGCGCGGTTGTTTATTTTTTCAATGGAATCAAGGGGGGGGGGTCAGTTGGGGTTTCGATGCGGCTTGTTTTTGGAATGGGATCGGGGCTGAAATTGACGGTGCGGGGTTGAGGGCATATTACCCGCCACTCGGGCTGATATTGAATTTATAAAATTTGAAATTTAAAATCCAACGACCTAATTTCACGACGACGACACTGCAGGCAGTGAAGAAGCCAAGCCCGTGCAATGAAGCATCGGGAGGGATGACGAGACGGAAAGGTATATATTTTTTTTTCGGGTGCCCGCGTGCACGTGCGTGCGAGTACCACTATGGGTTTTAATTTATTCGGAGGTAATTGAAAACTCTCCTCTCTTCATTAAATTATAATACTGCGGGTATTAGCATTTCAAAAATATTACATTACGAGAAGATTCATGCTCCGCGTCACTGTAATTAGAATGCTGATTAAATTTGAAAGTCGGTCAGAACTGCTTGGTAATGTAACGGATGTTCGTTTGAAATTTTTTCGCGAAATCCTACGCTGAGAAAAAAAAATTATCAAAATTACTGTGCTATAATGGTAATCTGGTTGCATCTTGTCGTCTAGGTATTCTTTATTGTTTACACATTAATTTTTACTGATCAAAACAAGAATTTTTCTCCGTAATTACGATGATTTTCACAGTACGGCACGGAAAAAATTAGGTTGCCAAAAGTAATAAGTCCCCGGACGATAAGATGCAGCCAGATTACCATTCTAGCAGGGTAATTTTTATATTATTTTTTCTCTCGGTTTATAAATTTGAAAATTAAATATACCTCCGAGAGATAAGGAGAAGATATCTTACGTACGCATACCTTCTAATAGTATATACCAACTGCAATACAGTACTTTCCGATATTACCCTGCAAGAACAGCCCGAGAACTATATTCACGACTCCATACAACCCACAACAAGTCATATCAACTCCGGACCAACACCAGCATCCTCCTCTGACCCCCTTCTTGCTCATATCTCATCGTCCCGGATGCGTCTGTATATAGTATACGACCCTTCCCACTCTCCACCGAGCGTCAAACAATCGAGCGAATCGACGTCCCACTGAAGCGAAGCAAACACCGTTCCCTCGTAATAATCGCCACGTACAAATACATACAACCCCGCGTACTGTATACCCATATATATATATACCTCAACTACACACGACTTCCCAGCTAGTTGACCGTATTTGCCCGTGTATATATACATGTATCTATACGTCGTATCAGAGCGGCAGTTCACCGCGCGGGGGATGGGGGAAATCTTTGATAGAGCCAATGGGGAACCGCAGACGCCGATTGGCCGGCCCGAGGCGCGGGGGAGCCGGCCGCCGAGCAATACACGACGCGGTGGCAGCTAGATGAGAGATTCGAGATTTTTTATCCCGTCCCCTCCGACTCTTTTTCTTTCTTCCCTTCTTTCATGTTTCACGGAAAATGAAGTTTGACATTTTTCCCGGTGCTCCGGGGGGGGGGGGGGGGGTAATTTTGCGTAATTGGGGGACCGGAGGCTTCTTTATCGAGCCCCGGGGGGAGGGGGGCGTACACATTTTTCCAATTACCCCTTGGAGGGGGGACGGAAAGACCCGCGATCAGGCTCGGCGTTCGGGCGCGTATTAATCGAGGAGGGGCCCCGTTTCATGAATTAATTATCTACGGTCGATGACGATTGCCCGGTTCGATTTGCAGAGAGGCCAATGGGGGGTTCGAGTCGCGTGCTGGCTGGGCTTCCGCGGGCTGGCGCTTGATTGACAATTTTAATCAAGTCGCTGTACGTTATAATGCGTGTTATCGTTATTCGGAGCAGTTTTCGCGAGTTTTTGAACAACGGAGCGTTCGTCCGAGTGTCGGGATTATTAATTAGAGTTTGGAAAAAGGAAAAATGTACCGAACGAATGTTTGTACGCGTCTGAGAGATGGATGAATGCGAGGTTCATTAGACGATCATAAAGTCAAATGACGACTGTCGAATGGATCTTGATGGAAATTTCTCAAATTGAAATTTTTTTTTGCCCAACACTAATTAATAAAAAAATAAAATTACTCATTGAAATTTCGAAGATAATATTCAGTACGAAAGTTTCTAAATATTATTTTGTTCAATTTCGTTTGACCTCAAAATAACTGCATCGTTTCGGTCAATATCTTTTAATTTGATTCGTAAACTTATTTTTTTTTGAGACACCAGTCTAGTTGAGAATTGCATAAACTTTCTTGTACTGGTTTTTTTATTTCTCTCTCTCTCGCTCTACTATTTACTTTACTATTAGTCAGTTGTCGGTATGCGATTTTTCGTAAAGAACGTAAAAAGATACTGCTGGTCATCTATTACGACAGCGTATATTCAACAAGCTTTTTCATTCGCGTTTTTATTCGGGGAGAGTATAATTATATCGTTACTCAATAAACGATATAACTCTGAACTTCGTGCTATTCTTTCCACAATAATTTCAGCCCTGAAGCATCTTAAGAAAATTTTCCGAAAATAAACTAACACGAGTCGATTGTAAGGCCGCTTCGACACTTTCAAACCCTGCGAGATGAACGAGCCGACCGACGCCCCATGCAAGTTCTCCTTCAATGCTATCGCGCACGGTGTAACTTATCATCATCGCGTCCCTGCTGTCGAAGCCACTCTGTCGAAAATCTCTTCCGAACCTATACATAGCTCCGAGAGAACGCGCAGTGATGTTCGTAGGTGTATGCGCACTGCAGGTAAGTAAGTACGAGTGAAAGGAGTCAAAGCCCTGCTCCTCCGTACGATACAATGGCCATTAGTTCAAAGTTCGCGTTCCCGTACATACTTAATACAAGTACCTACTTACATAATACACACACGCACACACGGCCATACGCGCGTGGCAGCGATACGAGATAGCGTCTAATTTCTCAGACGACCCCCTGACGACGCGCCTCCTTATTCGCGAAACTTCTGCACCGTAAGACTCTAGCGAATCCCGCGAAGGCCGCGCGTGTCCCGCTGCGCGTATGCCTAATTGCAACGTTAAATTCGGCTCGGCTGCTACTACTGCGGCTGCTGCTGCAGTGTATGTATATTATAGAGAGAGAGAGAGAGAGAGAGAGAGAGAGAGTTGCCTTCTCGGGCTTCTCATACTTATACTCCGACGAGGACCCGCGAATGCCTATTGTGTTGATGTCTATTGTGCGCGGAGTGTGCAGTCGCTCGGTGTACACACGGTGCAGCTTTAAAGGGCAGGAGTAAGTTGCCGGTGTGCGCTTATAAGGATGAACGAAAGGGTGCAGGGAAAACGAGAATCGTGACTTATTATTGACTTTGCTTGCATGCGCGGCCGGTCGGAAGTTTCAAAGATCACGCGGCGCGGGGGGTGGTTCTTCTTCGATTGGATGGCTTTTAAATCTGTACCTTAACGAGGTCAAAAGTCTGTCGCGGCAGTTCGAATCAGAGTACCTATACATGTATACTCATGTACAACAGAGTTTGAATTGAAGATTACAGAAGGGCACTTTGGTGATTCTTGGTGTATTGACTGTAAACGCAAAAAATAATACACGCGGCCTATAAAGCATCGTTTTGAAGGTATCTTCTAGATACAATTCTTATATTGGTATACTGGTGTACACGAAGTGCTAACTTTGCTCGCGCACGAGCGTACCAACTTCGCACCTGTTGCGTAACACTGTAAGTATATACCATCATTTCACCGTGAGATACCGCAAATCGTTATAACCCAATCGAGGTTTCTATGAAAATCCGTTTCTCGAAAACCACGCAGTCGTTTTACATATTACGGTTACAGTTGGCTGAAATTAGCAGGACATAGAGTCTCCGAACTTTGAACAATTGTCAGCTAGATGAGTGCGTAAAAAATGCATGTACATACACGTGCGAGTGGTAACTAAAACTTGGTGGTCCCTCAACTGGTGCATTTCTCTTTTACAGATCAGACACGTCTGATCGACAACTCCCGCTCAACGAGCATACACACATACATACACAGGACTCACCGGAAGCAGCGCACGAGTACGAAAATCCGAGAGGGGCCGGACGAGCTTTGGCTGCACCCTTCCTACATATATGCATGCGAAACGCGTGAGCGACGCCGACACGGCACAGGCAGCAGCAGCAGCATCCCCTGTAGCCGAGAGAGAGAGGAGAGGATTAGGTCGACGAGCAGCAGCAGGGCGTACACGCTGTATATACGTTCCCGCAGTGCGAGATGAAAAGGACCGGGGGTAGGGTACAGCGACGTTTTGACCCAGAATCGAGCGCCCGCGTGTGCGTTTGATCGAAACCTTGGCGATTCGAAAAAAAAAAGTTTTCCCCCCCCTTCCCCCCCCCCCCCCCCGATCTACCCGGTGCGCACTTGTCGCGTATACATCTTTTTTCCCCTCCCCTACTTTTTCATACCCGATCCCGATATGGATTTATATGTATACAATACACGCCGATCTTTGTAGATATGTTTCGGAATC
>JAPYYV010011874.1:3120-13681 GCA_030522625.1 Copidosoma aretas | reverse complement strand
AACTTATTACTTGTATTGATATACGTGATATAATTATTTTATAGCTAAAACATTATTGAATCATATAAAGTTATTTAACTGCCTATACAATATAACAATGGATGAAATTAAATTTTAATTTTTTTACTCACAAAACAGCGAAACAACTTTTTTAGCATTAAAAACTGCTATAGCAACCTTGATGAAGTATAAAACTTTAAATCATTTTGTTAACCTATATAAGAATATGAAATGAAACATTTGAAGCCCTAGATTATTTAAATCATTTACGGGGTTTCTGAGATATGACGATTCAAGAAAAAATTGTACATTTTCTTCAATAAAAAAGAGCCAGAAACCATAAAAAAACTTTTTTTAGTGTAAAATAAAGCTTTTCTCATGATTAATAAGATAAGACTGTTAAAGTAATCGATTTAAATTTTGTTTTCCAAAAGTAGCAAGAAACCGCTTTTTGGATATGAAAATCGTTAAAATAACCTTATTAAGGTATACAATTTGAATTTCTTTTTCAAATAAATATGATGATATAAAATCAAATATTTCAAGCCTTGAACCATCAAAATAACATGAAAGGATTCTATGAATTGCTGCCAATTTATCGGCACAAAGCTTCCTTATTCACATGTTCTGTATCTTTTTTACACACATCCTCATCATTTTTTTTTTTTTCTCAATTTCTAAACGTAATTATTTAAAAATTGTTTCTTTAAGATCTTCTACCACAAAATTTTCTTAAACAACTTTTACCGGCAAAAAAAATCCATATTTAAAAAAAAATCGATTTTCCCAATCTGATCAAAATGAAATTATATTAAATTAATTTAATTTTTTTGATTAAATTGAAATAAAATTAATAGGCTAATCAAATTGATACATTCATTTTATATATACATAAATATATATATATATATTATTTAACGGCATACTCCATAAAAAAATTTGTTTACGTATTTTACAATTAGAATCATACATTATCAAAATCAGTAAAGAGACCTCTGAGGAATGACTAATAACGTATCTACATACATACATGTATAAATACATCCATACATACAGAAGTACACATACAGACACAATGGAATAACTTTTTATATAGAGGTTTTCTGTGCTTATTTATTGCTTGACCCAAATAGTCTCTTACAACAATTGGGCAAGTGAGATATTTCTAAAATAAAATATTGTATACACATGACGTATAAGCAGGGAAACGTACGCATATGTAAAAAATTATAAATAGGCATATTTTAAAACAAACAACCTGAAATTTACTGAATTGTTATTCGAAATTGAATATCTTGAGTAAAAAAATTAAATTGTACATGAGTGAGTGTGGGTACGTTAACTGCAGTCACCTCTTACATGCTGACTGGCTGATTTTGATCAAATTTTACATATTTTGCTTTCTCATAGAGGAAGCTTTGTAATGGACGGAAAATCACATGTCAAGATAATATATTATAAATACGTTTTGTGGACGTTAGAATCGATGTACATTACTCTCGCTAAAACGTCCGCACGTGTGTACAAGTGTGTGTGTGTGTGTGTGTGTGCGTGTGTGTGTGTAATCAGTTGTATCTCAGGACTCCCTTGACAAATTTTGATCCAATAGGGCTTTTTTATTTGTTTTTATATTCCTATTACCGCTTAAAAAAAAAATTTGGGGTTTGTTAAATATTTTTTTTTTATATTAATTTTATCGATTTTTTAAAATCGATTTTTTCCGAAAAAATGATCTTTATGCTATTTATTGGTATTAAATGTTATTTTCCGATAGAAATTCTGAAATATCAATAATGTTTACACAAAAAAACGTTTTTAATTAAAATAATAAAAATCTAGTAGCCGGGTGTGCGTGTGTGTAAGTAGGGAATGGATATAATCAGTCATAACTCAGGATTTCTTTGGCCGATTTTTATCCGACAGGGCTCATTTTTTTTGTTTCTTGATATTAATCACCGCTGAAAGAAAAAATTCAGATTATGCTGTATAATTTTTTTTAAATTAAAATTTTTGATTTTTTAAAATCGACTTTTTCGTAAAAGTAGATTTTTAAGCTATTTATCGTTATTCTTGGATATTTTACGATAGGAATTTAAATAGATCATCTAATTTCACACAAAAAAAGTATTTAGTCAAAATTGCATAAAATTTAGTAGCTTGGTTTACGTAAGTGTAAATGGGAAATTTATATAATCAGTTATATATCAGCATGTCTTAGGTCGATTTCTATAATGACGGAATTTTTTCGTTTTGGGATACAAATTTCTTTTTATTTTTGTTTTTCAATTTCTATTACTGCTGAAAAAAATTCGGGTTTTTTCTCTATATTGCTTCCCTATATTATTTTTATTTTGATTTTTCAAAATCTATTCCATTGAAAAAAATAATTTTTATGCTATTTATTGTTATTTTATGATATTTTACGATAGAAATTTGAGAAGATCATTAAATTTTCACGAAAATACGGATTTGGTTAAAATAAACAATTCAGTAGCTGGGTGTGCGTTGGTCTAAGTATATAATGTATATAATCAGTCATATCTTATGATTTATTTGACCGATTTTGATCTAACAAGGCTTATTATTTTTGTTGAAAAATTTTAACCACCGCTAAGAAGTTATATACCTCATTTAGGTTTTTAAAATGATTTTTATTGTTAAAAACGGTTTTTTTTACTCGTTTAAGGGTAATAAGACCTCACTCAATTTTGTACATTGTAACATCCGATAAAGCTTTGAACAAGCTTTATTTTTAATTTTGAATCATCTTGTAAGTTATTTTTTTTTTAGTTTTTATGAAGGAAATACTAAGTTTTTATGGAAAATCAGTAAAATCTTTGTTAGAAACGTGTAGAATTGTGATGATAAAAACAGTTATTCATATTTTTTTTCATTCTTTTAGCTGTCTAGAAAAAAAATTGAGTTGTACACCTTAATTTCGTTACTACGATTTTTCTTTTTTTTTTATGGTTTTTTCGAATTTTTTAAGTAAAATTTTTTTTATTTAATTGTTGATGATTATGATCAATAGAGCATCAAAAGTTTTATCAGTATCAAGTGCTTATTTTACTTTTAGGAGCGCACCATGCTTTAAAAAAAGTAAAGGGTACGTAAATGATTCTTGAATATTTTTTTTGTCATTAACCGCTAAAATGACGTACAATATGAATTAAGCCATCATATCCTATAAATTAGCACTTATAAAATAACTTTAAACAATTTAATTTTCTGCTATGTTTCTATGATATAACTTTATATTTTGTATATTCTTCTATTGTAAGAACAAGTTTTTATCAGCAAAAGTTACGATCAGAGGCAGATTCTGAGTAGGAATTTATTTTGAAATAATATTTCGTTCATGGTTATAAGCTTACAGGTGACGCAGTACAGTAATTAGTACAAGAATTATAAATTAATAACAATCAATATACAGCTTTCATAACTTATCGTTCTCTCCGTTACATGGTCAAAATGACAATGATACTTAGCTGCTTAATTTTACTAATAAATTTTCGTATTTTAAGCTCCTCAGGGTAGTTGGTCTAACAATTGAGTTACAACAGATTTTTCTCAAATATCAATGCATAATATTGCCATACATTGTTGGTTAAAAATTTGAAATAATCGCCCGTAACGATTTACAGATACGATACTTCAAAGTTAGATCCAGTGACTTGTAGGCTTGCCCCGTGAAAAACATACGTTTAAAACAATATTCAAAATATCTCCTAGTGGATTTTGTCAAGCAACTATTTTACGCTAGATACCAGTTGTACTGAGGCACTTGAATATTAGATTATTTAGTCATGCTGTTTTCAAATATCATTATTTTTATGTTATTTTTAATGCTTTCAGTATATCTATGTAGTGCTATAGTTTTGCTACCCATTTTGATTTTTACCAGAATTTTATAATATTTTTCGAGATTTATGTAATTTACGAATTTTCGAGGCTGTTTTGGTATGAATCCTCGCCATCCATCAATTATCAATGCGACAAATCATTTATTAATCATCAATTTGAACTAACATACATACATATATATTTAAATATATATATATATATCCGTACCAACTGCCTGAAACATAGAATTCTGAAATCTTATACCCATTTTCAGAATCTTTTTATAGGATATTTTTTTTCAACATCTGTAAGAAGAGTAAGAGTATCCCAATAATATTGCAGTTGAATATGGATATAGGTTTTCAGGACTAATCAATTGTTTGACCCAAATAGTCTCTTACAACAATTGGGCAAGTGAGATATTTCTAAAATAAAACTTTGTATGCACATGACGTATAAGCAGGGAAATGTACGGATGTGTAAGAAATAATAAATAGGCATATTTTAAATCAAATAACCTAATGTATAATGAATTTTTATTTGAAAACGGATATTTAAATTAAAAAAATTAAATTGTACATGGGTGAGTGTGGGTATTTGCGAGTGTATGCACGTTAACTGCAGTCATCTCTTACATGCTAGCTGATCGATTTTGATCAAATTTTATATATTTTTAATGTTTTAATTATTGTACTACCTCTACGGAACAAAATGTCGCTTTCAGTATCTGTTTTTTTCTCTTTTTTTTTAATTTTTATTTTAGAAAATCGAAAAAATATTATTATTTGAATAAACTGAAAGATAATACAATTCCCACAAAATCAGGTACTCTGATTAGGAAAATAAATATGATGTGCCTTAGATTTACTTTTTACGATTTCATGCACGATCCAGCTGTATCTCAGATTACAGTGTAATGATTTTAATCCTTAATGGCTTGTCTCTCGGTTTCCTCTGTTTCTCCGATATACAGAATTTAAGTTTTTTTTTCTTAAACACAAAACTTTGAAATATACCTAAAATCATACGTAGACGTAGCACGTTATAATTTTATTTGTAGTACCCCAAAATCGATTGACAGTTTTCTGACAAGACAGTTCGTCCGTCTGTGTGTTTATGTGTGTATATGTATACATGTTAATGGATGTGTACAGTAGGGTACGTGCCCCGTATTTCTCAAATTACAATTTTTTCTCGTTAGGGAACTTAATCACTTCGTCTTATGCCATAACCTACCGTATTTTATGGAAGTTACAAAATTCTATGATAAACCTGATTAAAATTATACAGTTCTGCATAGTTATTTTGGACAAGATGGTTTTTTAAGCGCCTAAAGAACGAAGGTAGATCGTGAAACCTTCCCTTAATTGAAATGCAGACTGTTTGCACCTTGCAGGACGTGTTAATCATCAAAGTTTTAGTTTTTCTGAAGGAGGTTTAGTCTTAGCATACAACGAAGTTATTTAGCTCTCTGCAGGGGAGAAACACTAAATTTGAGAAATAAGGGACACCCTAGTGTACAATAAAAGCTCAGGATTTCTACGGTCCATTTTGATCAATCTTAGCTATAATTTTGGAATTTCAATGCCGGTCACAGATGAGAAACGAAATTATGATAAAAGTCCTGTTTGCTTTCTTATACTACTAGTTATGGTGGACGCGCTTCGCGCGCTCTAATTATGTTGATTCTTACTTTGATTTACATTTACGAATGTTTTTTTATCTTTTTCATATTTTTTTATGCATGTATATGTTAACTTAACAAAATAATTTTCTTACTTTTCCTATCATGCCAAAAATAGAGAATTCCATTTTGGGGTTCTTTAATACTCAGATTTTTTTTAGAAAAAGAGATGTCGTAAACATAGTATGTTAAGTATTTATTTGATTGAAAATTTTTTTATTTCAAATACCATAACAAATACTTTAAGTTTTTAGATTTTTAAGTTCATATTTATACTCTAGGATGACAATTAGTATCAAGAGTAGAAACAAATCAAATCTTACTCTAGATAATTATTACAATATTGACAACTTTCTTATTTCATTCTTTACTGAAATTAAACAAATTTATTATTCAAAATAACCATCTCAAGTAAACCACTTGATCTGTTTAAAAAAAAAAAATTAAAGAGTGAATCATTTTTATTTTAAAGTCATAAAATTTGAAATTATATTCACTATTAAATTTTTTTTCAAATCTTATTTTTAAATTTACCCGCTCGTTACAAGTCTCGACCAATCACAGAACGAATAAGAAGGCTTCAGTCACGTGACAATCTATCTTTTAAGATAGGATAAGAAGCTTTGTAATGGACGGACAATTTAAAAACAAGATAACATGATATAAATGTTTTCCCTAGCTTAGAGTCGACGGAGATCAATCTTGCAAAAATGTTCATTTGTGTGTGTATGTGTGTGTAAGTATGAGTGAAGTAAATTGTGTGCCATTTTTTATATTTTTTTTTTCAAACCGATTAGCACTCGAAAAAAAAATATATTCTATCGATCCTATTCTATCCTCATAGAGAAAGCGTTGTAATGAACGAAAAATTGAGTATCGACAGAATTACATATTTTTTTAATTTACAATCTTTACGTCTTCATAGAGGAAGATTTATGAGGGACACACAATTATACGTCGAGATAACGTTCATGTTACAAAAACGTTTCTTGGGGTTTAGAATCGATTTAAAGTACTCTGGGAAAAATGTCCGTGTGTGTGTATGTGTGTGTGTGTGTGTGCATGTGTGTGAGTGTGAGTGTGTAAGTATGTATATTTATGTGTGTTTAATCAGTTATATATCAGGATTTCTACGACCGTTTCCAATAAACTTGGGATTTTTTTCGGTTTTTGGATACAGATCGGTGTTGATTAAAATTATTGATTTTTAAACGTTTATCTTTTCGAAAAAATCGATTTTTTAACTTTTTATCGTCAATTTCAGATATTTACCGAACACTTCTTAAAAAATTTTGAAATGCGTTCTAATAAACATAATCAGATTGAATTTACAAAATTTTGCATATGGATATCCGTGAATACATGTTCGCAAATGTATGCAATAATTCATATCTAAAGTTTCCATTCACCGATTTTTATGATGCTTGGCTTATTGTCTTTGTTTTAAGATACCACCTTCTACTGAAAAAATTGCGATTATGAGAATTAGATTATATTTAACTTCAGTTTTATTGATTTTTGAGAACTGAGTATTTTGAAAAAAATCGATTTTCAAGATATTTACTGTAGACTTCGGATATTCTTTGATGACAATTCTTGGAAATCTTCAAACTCTATGCTTCATAACGTATATAATTAAAATTTGAATACATTTTTATGTCGGTGTGCGTGGGTGTAAGTAGAAAAATATATACAATCAGTCATACCTCAGGCTATATTAAATGGATTTTGATAATCCTGGGCTTGTTTTTGTTTTCTTGTTTGATACTAATCATTGCAGTAAAAGACATTGCTATTTCATGATTAGATCTATTTGTATTTTGTTACTTCCCAAAAACTGATTTTTTGGAAAATATAGTATTTTAATTTTTATCGTCGTTTTCGGATATTCTACGATAAAAAATCCTGAAAAAAATCAATTTTCATGCAAACAAATGTGTTCGGACAAAATTAATAAGTATGAGTTATTACGACCTGTATAATCCATCATTTTCTGGGATTCCCCTGGATTAGTATTAAGGAGGTTCGTCAGAATTATATTACATTTTACTTCCGTTTTATTGATTTTTGAAAACTGAGTATTTTGAAAAAAATCGATTTTCAAGATATTTACTGTAGACTTCGGATATTCTTCGATGACAATTCTTGGAGATAGTCAAATTCTATGCTTCATAACGTATATAAATAAAATTTGAATACTTTTTTACGTCGGTGTTCGTGGGTGTAAGTGGACAAATATATACAATCAGTCATACCTCAGGCTATATTAAATGGATTTTGATAATCCTGGGCTTTTTTCTGTTTTCTTTTTTGATACTGATCATCGCAGTAAAAGACATTGCTATTTATGATAAGATCTTTTGGTATTTTGTTACTTTTCAAATACTGATTTTTCGGGAAATATAGTATTTTAATTTTTATCGTTGTTTTCGGATATTCTACGATAAACAATCCTGAAAAAAATTAATTTTTATGCAAAAAAATGTATTCAGACAAAATTTAAAAGTATGAGTTATTACGACCTGTATAATCCATCATTTCCTGTGATTCCCCTGGATTAGTATTAAGGAGGTTCGGGAGTATCATTCAGCGAGGCGAGAGACGGGGAGTCATCCTGGCCCGCGCAGCTTGGCCCCCTTTACCGCGCCCCCCTCTTGCACTCTACGAACTCAATATTTTACTTACATTTAGCGTTGGCATTGTTCAAAATACACTGTAACATGACTTAAAAGTTTACTCATTGAATCTTAAAATATTACTTTATTTGTAGGTATGGTTTTTTTTAATATCATTGTATTTTCCAAAGATATTTGTCTGTGTAAGCGGCAAATCGAGGTTACGTTCCAGAAGAGCCTATGTTATAACACTTATTTTTATTTGTATCATTCTATTCAAAAAGATCCATAACAATTATTTAAAAAATTCATATTAGTTCCACGTATTCCAGACTATCAAGAAAAATCAACATCATTGTGATCTCTGCATTTTATTATTACTCTCGATACTCCTTAAATTGTAAAAGTAAATATCTGAAGCAGATTTGTAACTCAGTTGAACTTGTTGCGTGTTTCTATGATGATAATTTGACGGATAGTGTTGATATTTAACATTAAAATTGTTTTTAAATGACACGCAACCTGTACTTTTTTTATGACCAATTAACAGAGCATGGTTAACTATATCTCCAATTTTTTTTTTATACAGAAAAACGGTGTTTTTATAGTTTAAAGGATGCAGTTTCTGATGAAAACTATATATCTTAGACTGGGCATGACCTACAAAAAAATTTTACTTATAACAGATTTTTAACAATATTTTGACTGGCGACGGTACTTCAAAATTGGCATGTGGATTACTAATATCATCATTTACAGTCTTTAAAATTTCTTAGGAAACAGCGGTAATTTGTTTGGATGTTAAGCCTCCTTGAAAATCAGTCTGTTCTTTGAGTAAAATTTTTTAACAGACATTAAAAAAAATAATTCTATGAAGAAAAAACTCAAAAATCTAACAAAGATGATAAAAATTAATCCTGAACTTAAGAAATCGCACTTATAAAGTTATTTAAATGAGTAAATGTATGTCTATCATAACAATGTGTCAATAAGCATTAAATAAACCCATATTTAACTTCGCAATGTTTCTTTCTTTTAATCCCTGGCTGATGACATGGATTCATATGCATACGTCCATGAAGTTCATCAAAATCGCTCATAAATGTCAAAAATCTCCGAATGTCGGAGATCTTGAAGAGACTTCTCCAGTTCGACGGACCAGAGAGTGTGTCGGATTCACCAGGGTGCCTACCGACTAGAACTAACCTCCTTACTCAAAGAGATAAGTGGACTAGCTCTTACGCATCTGGGCGAAGCTACAAGACGTAATTTTGTATAAAATTCATGCATCACTGAGAAATTCTGTGAAAAAGTATAAAACAACTGCGAAAATCTATTTTTGGAAATCAATAAAAATGCAATAAAAATAATCAAATCCACAGAATCAAAATTTTATTATAAAGTGGTTATTATTAAAAATCGAAAAAACAGCCACAGTTCCATTACAATAGGTCAAAAAAGTCCTAAGATGTGACTGATTTCATAAATTCCTTACTTACACGCACACCGCAGCATACAATATTTTGCTTCGTCATAGAGAAAGCTTTGTTATGGACAAAAGATCACATGTCGAAAAAAACATGTTATACACACGATTTTTGAAGTTTAGAATCAGAATTCATCATTTTTAGAAAATGTCCGTCTGTGTGTGTGTGTGTGTGTGTGTGTGGGTGTGTGGGTGTGTGTGTGTGTGTAATCAGTTATATCTCAGGATTCCTTCGACCGAATTGAACAAACAGAGCTTATTTTTTTTGTTTTTGGACTTCTATCACCGCTGAAAAAAGAAATTTACGTTCCGCTATATAATGATTTTTTAATTTTTATTTTATCGATTTTTCAAAATCAATTTCTTCGATAAAGTTATTTTTTGAGCTAATACTTGTTATCTGAGGATATTTTACGTTAGAAATTCTGGTACTGAATCTTATTTTTTGATAGAAATTCTGAAAGATCATTCAAAATGGACTCATAAAAACGTATTAAGTTGAAATTAAAAATATTTAGTAGCAGGGTCTGCGTGGGTGTAATTCGGGAATTTATATAATCATTTATAACTCAGAATTTCTGTGACCGATTTTTATTGCTGTTTTATGATATTTTACGATAGATATTCTGTAAGTTCTTATTGTTTCTGGATACCCGTCATTGCTGAAAAATAAACTTTAATATCATCGATTTGTTTTTTTTGTATTTTAATTTTATAAATTTTGAAAAATTATTTTTTTTTTTTTAAGATATTTGTTTGCTATTAAACGTTATTTTAGAATATGTAGTGGCAGAGAATGTTAAAAATAGTAAAATTTCCTTGAAAGTTTCTATTTTTATTTCATCGATTTTGATAATCGTTTTTTTTTTTTTTTTTTTTTTTTTTTTTTTTTTTTTTTTTTTTTTTTTTTTTTTTTTTTTTTTTTTTTTTCTT